>CAMOHE010051694.1:22157-35684 GCA_946598075.1 Artocarpus hirsutus
AACATGATTAACTTATGTAAGCATTAGGCCTAGTAAGTACATTATACAATCTCACAAAACATTATAACAACCTTAACCGTGGCAGGAATCATTTCATCTTTGATATAGTCATCATAGTGCATATGACATGCTTTGTAAGAACATATCTTTGCCTTTTTTTATTCCCATATTAAAAACATTCATTTTAATCTTTAGGGCCCTGGCATTGCACCAATAATATCATTAGGGCGTGCCATCACAAAAGGAGAGGGGTAGCTATTCCCAAACTAAACGTGACAAGTCCACCTTGTGGGACCAACATCATTATCATCATCATTGGGTAAGCAACGCCTTAATTAGGTGATACAAATATATATATATATATATATATATATTTAAAAACGTCATATGCATCATGAACTATGATATAAACATCCATAAAAAAAGACATTCTTCATAACAATGGTAAAAAGGGAGTCTTTTGAATAAGTAATGCACAATCATTAATGACATTATAAAACATAACATTCTTAAAACTTTTCACAATTTCTAATCATGTTACAGGTGAAGATGTATTTATCTGAGTTGTAAAAATTCTTATTCAACATCTTGCAAATGGATGGTTTTCTTTCTATTTCCAACGACTCAAGTGCCTAAAACTTCTTTAATTTTATAACATAGTAATAAAAGAAATATTCTTGGCATAAGAGCATACTCAAAATATCATATTCGATATCATTGTAACAAGCAATTCCATATTGATCAATTTAACTAACTTATCCTATTATCATAATTAAGATAGTGCATAATCTCAACCCGGTAGCCAACACTCTTTGATTTTTATAAAATCAAAGAAAATTCCAATGGCTGTAAAATTTTTACACAATGTTCCTAACATACATATATATCACCAGAAAAATCCTCATGACATTCGGATTCAACAAAGTGCTGTTTTCATATTTTTAAATGCACAACTTGGTTTCTAGATGAGTAACCTGAACAACCCATAATCCATAAATTTTTAAACATCACATAAAATTTAAAATGACTTGAAATTTTTACCACATATTCCCAACATCCATAAGAATCACCAGATTTAATTTCTTCACAATTGAGCTAATTTAAGCTGTACTTTTATGTACTACAATTCATACCTCTATTGTTGGAATTTTGGTTTAAGCAGTGACAGTCAACGAATTTTAGAAAAATCATTAAAATTCCAATAGCTTTGAAATTTGTACAAGACATAGTAGACATATTGAGCTACGATTAGAATTAATTTCGTCAAGTTTGAGCAAGCATAAGTATTATTGTTACATTTTAGATATCACAATAACAATCGGTCACGATGAACGAAATGCAAGCAGTCAACAATCAACAAATTTTATAAAATCATATAAAACTTCAATTGATCTAAAATTTTGGCATAGCATTCTTAACATCTCAACATAGTACCACAAAATTTTTCATTACATTGAATCATTCTAAGTGTTATTTTTTTTTACTATTCCAACTTTTACAAAAATGTTGCAATAAAATTACTGAAACAATGAGTTGTATTTATTTTACGATTTATTTCTCAAATTCTAACGTTCACACGTGGCTAAAATTTTACAATCATAAACTAGACATATAAATGAGTATTTACAAATTTTTCTTGCATTAAACACATCCTATAACATCATCAAGCAAATCATCACATTTAAAGGCTATTTAAGAAATCGTAAAAACAACACTTAGCACAAATTTTCAAACAAATCGAAAATAGTTCATATGAACCCAAAATTTTTATGGGAGATGCCTAACATATATATATATATATATATATACATACAATGTGCAAAAGAAATTTTCTTAAAATCTCATGTTGATTCTTCCCGAAAAAATCCCAAAGTATCGGTTTTCACCTAAAAACGTGATTAAAAATAACTACTCGTAAAAATTTTGTTTCTTACAAAAATAAACATTAAATCGCATAAGGTTATTCCTAAAATACCATAATATCATAGCAAAAGTTTGGTGTAAAAATAAGTAGAAAACCGACCTCAAAACATGGTTAAAATCTCCATCTCGGCCCGTCGACAGTTTCGACAAAGCACACCGTAACTCAACTGTTGTAGTTACAACTTGAAGGAACGAGATCTATTATGACTTTGGGAATGTTTTGAGTAGTTTCAAGGGTCATATAAGGGAGTCTACATGGTTGGAAGACTAAGTTGCAACAATATTTGCAAGTGTGTGTCTCGGTGAAAGCAAATGAAAGAGAGATGCACATCCGAGAGGAAGAAGAAGTGATATTGTGAAAATATGGAATATGTCTCTCCATGGTAAAATGTGTTTAAAAGAATTCTGCAAGAGGAGTGAAACACATCGAGTATGGTGGTGATAGTGAGATATTGTGAGATACTGTGAGAGGCTAAGGGATTTTCAAGGAATAGGATGGAGAGAATAGGGATGAATGAGTTGAAGGAGTGGCTACAGTTAACATAATATAATGAACCTTATCAAGTTGACAACTCCATTATTGTTGTCGTGATAGGATATGGAGACATTATATTCGCTTTATGTTATTATGCATTGTCCACCACTATTCTATAGAAATATAAAAATAATATATATATATATACACACACACACACATATATACAAGCACAAGAGTTCGTTATGAACATATCAAGAGAGAGAAAAAAAAAGTGACAAAGGCCAAAAGACAAACACACATGACTTACACAATAAGAGGTCCCCATACCATAATAGGTTGTCACCCATATGATAAGGTTAAGAATAGTTTCTATAGTAGGTAAATTGAACACTAACTTACTCACGCACACAAAAGACCCACAACATGTGGTATATATATTATTGTAATATGTAATTGTTGGCAATGCCTGCCACATGCTTTTGTTAAGTACAAAAAAATAGATATCTATATACATATATATATATATAGAAATCATTGACAACATATCGACTTCATATATATTATTGGATATAATGAAATCTGACATGTTTGATTTTCATATATCACTTAATCTAACAAATCCAATTATAGCGCTAAATGAAAATGATCATATGCATATTTATACACAACATTAATGTATGAAGAACTACATAAAAGTACATATATGCATACACAAATGCAAGATATTAGTTATAGTAGGCAAAACTCGACTTATACATATAAGTCTATCTATGCCACTAGTCAAAAAGATGATGATAATAATAATAATAATTTCTAATATAAAAGAATGCTTTCTAAAGTCAACTAAATTTTAAAAATGAAAATAAATCTATAAAAATCCAAAAGATTAGAAATATCACATCCAAACAAAAAAAAAATCCAAGTGATTCATCAAAGTAGAACATTCTTAAGGCAAGAAGTTTCAATAATCATTCATTAGGCATTTTGCGTCATTGGCATTTCCCAATCCATCCATTGCAAATAAAGTCGTTAGCTTATAATAAATTCATAATCAAAATTATCACACAAGAATTTTCATATAAAATATACTTCCAAGTCATAATTTCATTCATGTGATGTATAAAATTGTCAAACGTTATATAACATCAGTTAAAGAAAATAGTGAGTGTTACACAAGAAGAAGATTGACAATAGGCTACGATGATTGGGACAAATGAGGCTTGAGGCAGCTTGGGCGAGGCTGGGTTGCGAGGATTTGGGCCTAAAGAGGTTCGTGATGGGTGAGGTAGAGGTGGGTTGCAATGAATAGGGTGGAGCAGGGTGGGGTGAGGTCATGACGATTTAGGCCAGAGGAGGCTCATGATTGGTGGGGCAGAGGTGGATTACGATGCTTGGGATGGGGATGGGGATGGCTTGTGATGGTTAGAGGAGGCTCCTAATGGGGTGGGATGGAGTCTTGCTCGCTAGGCTCTCTTCAACAATACTCCAATAGGAGTGGTCCTCACTGACAATCCCGTTGCTGTTTTTGGAGGAGATGAGGCTTAGTCTTTAGCTTTTGCCTAGTATTTTCAGTTTCAATCAATTTCACTTTTAGCCAAAGAAAAAAAAAGAGGGTGGGGTAGAGGTGGCTATCAATGGCCTTAGTCGGAGCGAGAGGGGAGGAGGTTGGTGGGTGGTGGTCTCATTGATCTTTGAACATAATTCTTTTTTTTTTTTCAAGTTTTTGATGAAATAAACAACGTAAATGAAATAAGTGAAAATTTAAAAATAACAAAATTGATGAATATATCACTAATAGGGACATTTTAGCAATTGTAAACTCAAAACTAATCATGGGTTTGTGTTAGATCAACGAATTTGGATGAAAGTCTATTAATTGCCAAATATTCAAGAGTTAAGGGTTGTTTTGCTAGAATTAAAAAAAAAAAAGTCCAAATTGTCACCAACTAAAGAATTAAGGGACTATAGTGTAACGCCCCTAAGTGGGGGTTAACAGTTTTTATTAAATAAAATAAAGATTAGAAAATAAATATAAATCATCAAAGTAATTTGCCCAGGACTTAAATAAAAACTCTCAAATTAAAATAAAAACATAAACAAATAAATAACCACAGTTTAATATAGCACCTTAAATTTTAATAATATACAACTGTCATCATCATCATTTCAACCCTCAACAAATCTTAATACAATCATAGAAAGTAACAATGGATGCTTACATTATCATTAAGATCATTCTTTGCATTCAAAGCCATTCCAACGTAATATAACTACCTAGCTTCTCCAACTATTTTTCTTGTAGCCACCTCACACTTAGTGAGTCCTGAAAAGTTGAACATATCAGGGAATGAGCGACAACATACTCAGTAAGGAAAACTATTACTCACCTTAAGGTTTTATTCATTACCACATTAAAACAGCATGGTTAGTTAATTTACATCATATACCAGATTATGAGGTTTATTATGATCATATCTCGTGGATACCATAGTTAACCATTACCAAGTTTCACACTTATACATATATACAAATATTACAAGTCATCATTACTCCTAGGTATCCACATTAAATAAAGTAACACTCTACTTATCGAAACCCAAATGGGCGAGCTTGGCCATCCTCCAAAGATTCTGAGGGTATTCCGGTGAGGGGACATCAAGCCCCGAGTCCTCACCAAGTCGATTCCTATATAGTGTGTTCTAGGACTTTCGACCCAAGGAAGCGTCATCACCTTCCCCCTATTTTACCTTTTAGGGTATTCGTGCCCAAGGACGTAACCGCTGTCCTCTTCACATTTCACCATTTTCTCAATATTTAATCATTATTTAAAGAGTCAATCTTCCTAACCATGCTTCTCAACTTATAACAACATATGTTAATTCATTATGTTTCTCGCTAATCAATACAAGACGAGTTTATGTCATAGTTCCATATGTGATTCTCATATAATAGCAGTTCAACATAGATACATATATCTTGTGGTAAAACAATCAATTTAAATTCCATAAAAACCTCACAAAAGATGAGTAATAGAATCCCTACCTTCCAAGCTTCTAAACAATCTTTTAATCTCTGAATTTAATTAACATAAGCTCCGCACACCCTTGATCCTAAGGTTTGCATAAGGACAATCAAAACTAAACCACAACATGTAATCACATCCATAAATGAATTAAGTATAAATCTATAGATTTTAGTCTCTAATAAGATTCATAAATCACTTAGGATAGTTTTTAAAAAGGTTGCAAGACAATCAGGAATTAGAAGGTGAACAAAGTTGGGTTCACTATCTATAATTAGCACATGGGTTATTGGGTGGTTTACTTAAGGTAGATGGGTGGTATACTGCCATTGGTAGGTTTACTAGTTTCCAACCCGAGAATTAAAAAATTCATAGAAAATAAAATATAACTTCAATTTAGGCTCATGATAGCTCGTTGGAAAGTTTAGGATGTCTGCTTGTAAAATATGTAAACCAATTTATGAAATTCATTTTCATCTAATCCCAGAATTTCAAAAAAGAGCTACTGCCCATAGAGATAATACAAGGTTTATGGAATGTTAAGTTTTTCTTAAACCCAAAGCATATTATTCTCATTTAAAATTCCAAAACCATTCCAAAATAGGCAGCATGCATTCTATAATCATAATAAATATATTCTCATGAGTTTTATACCAAAATCATCATCAAACTATATCTCTAGCCTTTCTTGCAAATAATGAGGAAAACATGCATTAAATGTGAAGAAAATACATACTAAAGCCAAGTTTGAATTACAGAAAACCTACCTCAAAACTCTTTTGAAAAAAACACCAAAGTTAGGGTTAAAAATCAAGCTTGTATTGACTCCAAAACGGCTTCAAACGTGGCTGAAAATTTTAGTTGTCGTGGTTGCAAAGAGAGCTTTATGCCTTGTGTCTTTAGTTGGAAATTGAAGTGAGAAATGAGAGAATGAGAAACTAGAGAAGAGAGTGGTGATAGTTGAATAAATAGGCATCAAAATAATTGCGGAGAGGGAGAGAATTAAATGAGCATTAAAAGAAAATATTATCATGTCTCCCATGGAGACTTTTAGCAAATAATGTTAACATAATTGAGGGGGCAAATGGGATAAGTTGTAGAAGAAGATGAAGGAAGCATTAAAAAGGTAGTTGCGAAAACATATCGATGTCTCTTGGTAGTTGAGGTGAATTAATTTTATGTCTCCAAGTAGTTGAGGCTACTTAATTAAGCATTAATATAGCGGGACAAGGTTGGTAGAAGTGAGTGATAAGTAGATTTAAAATATTTACTACGAAGACTTAGTAAAATTACTAAAGTGACATTTTATTTATATGATTTTATAAAAATCATACCCGTTAAAATAACGGGTGTTTCACATAGGTGCAAATTACTATTTATAGTATTATAATAATGATCAAAATTAATATAACAAAAGCCTATATTTTTCATAAATTGTAAATACAAATTAACTTAAAAGACATATAAATAATTTTACAATAGTAAATTCTAATTATGAGTTTAAATAAATATATTGATGACATCTGCAATGACTCCAATTCCATACTTATCTGACTATGATTCTCCATGCTTTAATAATGTCGCAATACGAATTATGGTCAAATTATGTCCAAAAAAAAAAAAAAAAGAGAGGGAGAGAGTACGAAAAACTCATGGGGGCTATTACATATTTGATGGTTCAGAACACAACCCTTTCTACAGATAGGGTATTTCTTAACACCATGATGTAAAATTGTCGAACAAAATAATAAAAGAAAGAAAAAGATCCAAAATCAAATGACTTTTTTCAAAAAATTTGGAACTAAAACGTAAAGAATTAAAGAAATGGTGTTTCTATTAACATTTCTTATTTTACTTTTCACACAACTCTTCTTCAATCACCTCTTATTCTACTTCTTACACAACTTCTAAAATACCAAAAAAGTCTCTACACTTAAATAGTATCATTGGTTTTTCTTTTTCCACCTACCCACCAAATAAACTTATAATTTTTTTCCAAACATTTTTCTTTTTTAGTTTATATACTAAACAATAGTTTTTCCTTAATATAACTTTTTTTTTCCCTTTTAAGTAAACCAAACTTTCAATTCCAAAAGGCAATAATTGGTAGTGAATTGAAAGGAACAAAGTAAAAACAAGAAAGGAAGCATAATTTTTTCTTTTTTTATATTTCTTTATATCAAACCAAAGAATGGTTCTTTTTACTGGTTATTTATGTATTAAATAATTTGCAATGATATATATAATCAAGTAGTATATATAAAACAAAAATAAAGGTAAGTATTTTAAAACGAAATAAATTACATATATTTTTTTATGGGAGATTCTTTTATGGTGAAATCCATTTCTATTCTTTTGGAAAAAAATAATACATTAGGTTTTTAGAAGGAAATATATATATATATATATATATTAAGATAGGGTGTGTAATAAATATTTACTTAAAACACTTTTGTCTTTAGAAGTTATTTTATTAATAGGTAATACAGTAATAAATAAATTTTATAAAATAAGAGTGTGTAAAAGGTAGAATGGGTTGTGAATAGATGCACCCTTAAAGGAATATCAATTATGACTTCTGAAGACATCTTAGAAAGAGAAAGAAAGAAAGACAGAAAACAAGAAATGCAAGGGAAACGTTGTAAAGTTGATGAAAGCAAATTCAAAACAAATCCAAACATTAAACACGCCGGGTTCTTCGCTCAATTTCAGCATAACTCTCACATGGAAACTCACATACTACTTTGGTTAACTTTTTGGTTTCTCAAACTGACAAACTAAACCCCCCTTTTCAAGCCTCAATCGTAGCCTTCTTTCCTTTTTCCACCCCTATAATTTTGCCTAACTAATTTTAAGCACACATGCCACATTTTTATTTCCTCTATAAATAATCAAATCCATCTTGGGATGTGCAATTAGATAATATTGATTGGGAATTAGAAAATCCTAATATTAGTCTTAGAAAAATGGCTACTGCTCGTCTGCACACCTCCCTTCTCTTGGTCCTTTCTCTGCTTCTTTTGGTCACATTTTCTACTGCCGTTCAGGTAAATGTCATTATATATATATATATATAAATATATATATATATCGTCACTAGAACTACTGTAATGTTTGTCTTATTCAACAAAAACCATTTATATTATGTTATATACTCATCAATATGCTCTAATTTCCATAATCGTTTCATGTGTTTCCTTGCATCAGGCTGGTGGAAAGCTTCGCCCTGAAGGTACGCACATACATACAAACATACATATATATATATATGTATATATATATATGTTCTAGAACCATATGAAATAAAAGAAAGAAATATTCTTTTTGTGTCTATGACTTTACTATATATAGATCATTGTATCCACAAAAATATGGAAACCGGCACGCGAATGCGAAAAAAAAAAGCTATTTACTAGGTTTATCTTGCATTAATAACACCAAGTATCTCTTATTAAGAGTACTCTTTCAATATCAAAGAATGCAAATTTGTTAGAAAAATTTAGGACTTTTGTAAATTCAATTATAGTCAACAAATTTATTCAAAGAAGAAGAAAAAATCTAATTATTGGAAATATATACATATATACATATATATATATTTATATTTGTATGCAGAATGCAAACCAAAGTGTGAATATCGTTGCTCCGCAACGTCGCACAAGAAGCCATGCATGTTCTTCTGCCAAAAGTGCTGCGCCAAATGCCTGTGTGTTCCTCCTGGTACTTACGGACACAAGGAAGTCTGCCCTTGCTACAACAACTGGAAGACCAAGGAAGGAAAACCCAAATGCCCTTGAAATTTTTTATTAAAATATATGTTATTTCTTTGTTACTTAGTACTTACAATAAGCTTTACCATTTATGATTAATATGGACCTCCTAATCATTATTATTGAGGTAATTTTTCGCAATAAATTTTTCCTTCTTTAGCTACCTAGCCTAGGAACTTTTACACTACTTAACATCCTTGATTGAGTAGTGATTTTGAGCCTACATTGGCAAAATGGTGATTATATTGAATAATTAATATATGATTTCATTTTGGCTTGATTTTGATGTAGATCGTATAATATGTTTAAGGCATGTTTGGTTCATAGTATCAAGAAGAATAAGATTGGATTGAATCTTAATACTATGTTTGGTGAAAAAACTTGATAAGAACTTATACAATCCATGTGTGAATCTCTTTAAAAAGGGATTAGGCAATCCCTTGCTAAAGCATGGGATTAAACATAACCTTTGTATATTGTGAAAATTTACAAGGACTTATTTGCAAAAATTCATAAACTTTGGGGTCAAATTATAATTTTAAAAACAAGAGGTCAAAATGTAATTTTTATGTGATAGATCTTTTTGCATATATAGTTTTAAGAAATTATAATTTTCATCCAATTTTAAGGACTTATTTGCAAAAATTCATAAACTTTGGGGTCAAATTATAATTTTAAAAACGAGAGGTCAAAATGTAATTTTTATATGATAGAACTTTTTGCATCTATAGTTTTCAAAAAATTATAATTTTGATCCAATTTTTTAAAAAAATTTTACAAAAAGGTTTTATCCTAATAATAACACAAACCATAGAATTAGATTAGCTAAAATTTCATCCTATCATTTCCAGTACAATCTAATCCAATCCTATAAGACTATTCTATCCAATGCTATTGTATCTAACGCACTAAATGAGCCCTTAAAAAGACTGATATTTCAAAGGCTTTTGAATTCAAGGCGTTTATTGTGGAGAGGATGAATTCTTTTTCTATATTATCGTTATTTTCATTTACTCGGGCGACTTTTGCAAGCCAGAATCACGAATGATGCAACCATTAATCTTTATTACTTGATTTTTTGAAAATTTTGACCATAAAATTTGATCTTATTGTATAAATTTTGTGGAATGCTACCCAAAAAAAAAGGAATGTCACAAAAATTGAGAATACATAATTTCTAGAAATTGATTTTTCTCAATTTTTATAGGGTTACAAAAAAAAAAATCTCATTTTTTAATCATACAACAAATAGTGAAGCTTTTGATTTGTCCACACAAAAAATTAAAAACCAACAAAATATGGCATGACATGAACCACAAGGAAATTATTGGATAAGTCTGATTATATATGAAAACTGTGACATGGCAGCCATCTTTCTTTAATTTTTAAGGACGTTCATGAAGAATACAACGTATATGTTTCTCATGTTGACTTTGACAATAGTCATCGGTGACTATTGGTATTCTATTATGATACTTTGCCATCGTGTTAGATGGAGACCTTGACAAAATCTCTAATTAATCTATATCTAAGAAACACGATGGAAGAATCAACAGGGAGACAAGAAAGAATGAAAGGCAAGATTTTTATTGATGAATAGCTTCAAAGAATACAAGAATGGCAGATAAGTCTACCTACCGAACTCTCACTAACTAATCCATGCAATTGTGACTGAACCTAGTATTAGATTACAACGTGTTAAGTTGTAGAGCCTAATTTAACGTGCATTACAAGGCCTAGTCCTCAGCCTAAAAGTTCATTAAAGGTAGTTTGGGGATTTTACGCTTGTAAAATTCAGTTGGCTTAATTTTTCTATATTAAAAGAGGGTGTTGAATTGAAGTTTGATAGAGAAGTTAAAAAATATATAGAATTGAGTGGTGTTTGATTTTTTCTTTTTAATTTTTTTTTCATCATATCAAATATTCTGCATAGGTTAAAAATAGACATAGCTTTTACATTAAGGATGGATAGTAAATTTATGTATTCTTTGTTGTTTATTTTCTTCTGACGTGTTTTGCTCTCTGCAAAACTAGACCGTCTAATTACTTAGACAACCCAAACTAACTCAATGACCCTTCTAATTAACTCTTACTAGCCACCTCGCTGAAGAAAAAAAAAAAAGAAGAAGAAAGAGCACCTATTTTTCATTCTTTTCTAAGGTATCTGATAGGTGGTCCATCATAACTCACATGCACCACTGAACTTCTTTGTTTCTTCTTTTTTTTTTTTTTGGCCTAAACTATATTCAAGTTCAACAAATCTTGATGGACAAAGCTCGCCTGCAAGGCTGCAAAACTCATTGAGGACCAGATATGCTGATACATCCAAAATAATAATAATAATAATAATAATAAGACCAGATAGACAATTTTTCTTTTTATTTTATTTTTAATATTTTTCGTTTCATCAGTTTACATTTGTTTTGGATGAGAGTGAAGTAAATTGTCAGTCGTTTATCCATTTTGGATTGTGTTTTTCTATCATTCACTAAAGGGTGCTTTGCAGTGTATGTACGAAAGCAATTCTAAATTTCAGCCAATAAAAAAATAAAAATTCTATCTAAAATTAAAGACATAGATTTAAAAAATTAATAAAAATAAAAAATGCCGATGATAAATATGATTGATTTTAATTAATAGTACTTTTTTGAGGATATTTTAATTAATTATGCTGCATACAGACTTGATCGAGTTAGCGCATGAGCCCACATTGTGACGATGTCAAATTGACCCTATAATTGTCTGTAGCAAAAACAGAAATCATACATAATTGTTGTAGGCTATAACTAGTAGTAAATATTCCATATATATATATATAATAGATGGTTGACTGAAAAAATAAAATAATTAAGGAGGTTGAATTTTTATTTGTTAAAACATGCCCTTATTCAAAAGATTGGTATTGAAAACATAATTAAAAACTAATCCATATATATATATATATGCATATAATTTAAAGCCATGCATGCACAACCTTTTTTAAGTTCTTAAATCCAATTATTATTAGTAGTGTTTTCTTTCCTTAACTTGATGTTTGACAAAATGGTTCAAACTTAAGAGTTTAAATTGTATACAGTGTAAAATTTTTATATGTTACAATATAATGTAAAGTTATACTATAGTATAAAGCCTCCATACTTGTAATATTGAGCTTAAACTTATTTGTTAAAAATTCTATAAAATTAAGAATTAAAAATTAAGGGGAGATTTTCAGATTTTTGCAAAATAATACTTTTTTTTTTATTTTAATACGAAATCTGATTTGGTGTACTAATTCAAGAGAAGTGGTAGTTGCACTTGTTTCTCACTCTTTTTTACACTCTTTTCAGTTATTGTCTGACATATAGACTCTACTGTCTTTTTTCTGTTTAAATAATAATTTATAATGTTATTGGATTTCACGTGTTTGATTGAAAAGAGTGTAAAAGAGAGTGAAAAAAAGAATATAATTCAAAAAAGAGGAGTGCTAATAACACTCTTCTTTTTTTTTTTTTACACTTTTTATAGTCATTACTTGACACGTGAAATCTATTTATATTATAAATTTATTATTTAAATGAAAAATAAAATAATAAAATAAAAAGAGCATAAAAAAAGTAAAAAAAAAAAGTACAACTATTACTTTCATTTTTTTGAGAAAAAATGAAAGTAATAGTTGTACATCTATATCCTACAATATACTATGATTCTGTTAAAATTAATTAATACTTGAACATATTTGTAATTTTCTTTTTTTGAAGGAGAAACGCGTCATTGTATTAAACGGCCAAATCTTTGCTCTACAAACGTGCATACTCTTTGGATTAAGGGAAGGAAAGAAATTACAGATTTTTTAAACTTAAAGTAACAATTTTTGAAAATATTTATTATAAATAACAAATTTGTTATATAAATAATTTATTTATTGTTAAATAATTTCATTTACATTATAATAGACGATAAGTAAAATAAATAAATTATTTACATGTAGAAAACTTACCTTACTGCCATTAGTTTTAGAAAACAGTCATTTATTATGATCATATAATTATATTTAATTGAAGAAAATGATGGGGATTGTTGCCGTTTAGGCGTTGGCTGCCGCGGGGCCACAGGGACTGTTTGTGGCTGCAATTTCACCTCTCCTTTCTCTTAGCCGTGGCCCTCCTCTCTCTCTCTCTCTTCTGGCAGATTCTCTCTCTCTAAAAAATG
The DNA here is from genome assembly GCA_946598075.1 of Artocarpus hirsutus. Taxonomy (NCBI): domain Eukaryota; kingdom Viridiplantae; phylum Streptophyta; class Magnoliopsida; order Rosales; family Moraceae; genus Artocarpus; species Artocarpus hirsutus. Next base: position 35,542 of record CAMOHE010051694.1, read on the forward strand.
AAGGTATTGCTTTTTTTGCACTGGTTGGTCATACTTAAACTTGAGTTGCATTTTCTTGTTTTCGTCAACTGATTTTCATCAATCCGAACATGTCACTCTAGAACTGTTGTTTCTTTTAATTTTCTATTTTAAGCTTTGTCGAG
>CAMOHE010051695.1:0-36710 GCA_946598075.1 Artocarpus hirsutus
CCCCACCCCATATTAAATGTTTTTGGTATGTTAATGTAATTTTCATTAGTGTGTGAAATTGTTTAAAGTGTAATGTGAATATGTGAAATTGTGTAAGTGAAATTATAAAATTGTGAAAATGTGTAATTGAAATTGTGAATATGTGAAGATGTAAGATTGTGATATTATTTAAATGTGAAATTGTTTAAAGTGTTATGTGAATATGTGTAATATGTGAAATTATGTGAATATGTGAAATTGTCTAATTGAAATTGTAAAATTGAGTCTATGTGTAATTGAAATTCTGAAATTGTGAGATTGTGAAGATGTAAAATTGTGATTTTATTTAACTATGAAATCATGAAAATGTGAAATTGATTAAAGCGTTATGTGAATATGTGTAATATGTCAATTTCTAACATGTTTATTTACAATATGTTAATTTATAAGATGTGAACTTATAATATGCGATTTTTAATATGTTAATTTATAATTTGTGAATTTATAATATGTCAATTTTTACTATATGATTGTAATTTAATATTAGTGTGTCTGTGTTAGTTTTGGCTTACTTTGAACAGGTATAATGTCTCATGAGATCGATAGTAACCAGGATGAGGACAAGTACGAATACTGCACTCCATCTTCATCGCAATATAGCAAGGGAAACCAACGCAGTAAGCCATAAAGGTGAACCGAATTTGATCCGAAAGCAGACATTGAGCGAAGGTCTACATTAATGAAAAAAATTCATCATATGAGAAATAAAGGTTTAAGAATTGAAGTGACTTTTGATTCAAAAGGCCAACCGGAAGGCGCACCTGGCCATGAATTAAGCAGTTGGATCGGAGTCCTCAATCAAGAGCACGTTTCAATATGGACAAAAGATTGGAGGTCTAAGGATTTAGATAAAGTAAAAAATGTGATTTGGGGAGAGATATACGAAGCTTTCACGGTCGAGGATTGGTATAGGAAAAGGGCTTTGAAGGTTTGTAGTGAATTAGCAAAGGGGTTCAGATCCGACCTCTATGTTACCTTCATACAGTCATACCTTTCTATTCTGGAGGAGGATGAAAATATATATAAACGGCCTCCTACAGTAGTACACTACTACCTCTCCATAAACGATGAAGATTGGGAAGCTTTTATGAGGTATCGATGTTTCGACTAATTCCAACTGTTATCAACAAACGCAAGAAAAATAAGAGCGAAAAATGAATACTGCTCTATGGTTGGCTGAGTTGGATATAGAGAGCTCAAGCAATCCTTGGTACGTTAATATTGTACTCATATTACATATATCAATTATTCTATCATTAATATGCTACTAACATAGCGTAACATAGTTTGCAAAGACGGGCATGCTACCAACACAGGAAGAGTTGTGGGTCAAATCATGTCAAGGTCCCGATGGCCAGTTTAAAAATCCAAAAGTCGTAGAAATAGGGAACTTGATCATAAGTTTACTGACCACGAACAATTATTTTGTAATTTAATACCATATGAAGGATTGCTTGAATAACATGGTTGTGTTGTTTTACAGGATGAATGCACAATGCAACAAAGTCAAGGGAGCTTCCAATTGGTCGGTAATGATGACATTTTGATGAGGCCACTAAGGAAACTAGAACATTCAAGATGTGTTTGCGGTCAATCAAAGTATGTGAAGTAGTCTCAATACTTTGACCTCCAATCAAGTACGTGAAAATTGAATTCCCAAATGTCGAAGATATAGATGGAGATTGCAGAACTGCGGGGTCTTGTGACCGAGTTTATTTCCCAAGGACGTGCCAAGTCGATGGATGATAGCATCTCACAACACAACAGCTTCAAAGCTAGTTGTAACCCTCCCAATAATGTAGCAGAACCTCCAAAAGTCCAATTGTCACCTCCTTGTTAAGAGCCCAAACAATGTAGGCTCTTCGTTGAGGATAGCGTTATTGGTGGATGTGCACTTGTTGCGCTTGGGAAGGTGTGAAAGGTGAGCCTTCCAACTGATACAGTTCACAGACGACTATTAGGGGAAGAGAACGTGCGCATTAGCATAACTACCATCAAAGTTAGAATAGCTGAATTGCCTGTTCTAACACTTGAAGCAACAACTGTGGGTGAAGTAGCCAGAAGCTTCATCGCATGGCCAAAGAGGTTAGTTGAAGTAATCGAATTGACAAAGACGAGTCAAGCCCCTAGCCATGTTCCACAAGATCTAAGCAGAAAAAAAACACCAATAAAAAAAAGCTCTACAAAAGCAAGGGAATCACAACCAGAGGTAGAACAGGAACAAGAACAAATTGTTGCTAATGAGCAACTGCTTGCATTTAACTTCGCTTCAGTATCTCCAGAATTTATGCAGTTGGCTCTATATGCATATTTTTTCATGCACGATGCGTCGACGATTCAATGCCCGATACTGGTAAATGTCACTGGCAATGAATTGCCTATCTATGTGGGGTATGAAGACGTTTACTACTTCATCAACTTTGATAAAATCGGGGAAAACTGTATCCTAGTATACCTCAGGTAATAACTCTAGCCTTACTTCATATTTTTTAAATATAGGTAGAGTTGTAAGGTGCTTTAAAATAATTGATTGTGTTGTTTTTTATTGTAGTTTTTTGGCGGAATATTGTGAACTTTAAGACATGGTGCAAAATTTCAACTTGATATATTCGGCCATTGTTTCACATGCTGCAAGAGACCTACAGAGTGATCGTAGAGAGCGTGCCACATCACTCCTCCACCTATTAGCTTAAGCATCAAGGGGGAAATTATTCTTCCTGCCATACAATGTTGGAGAACATTGGATGTTGGGACTTATTTCGCCATGGAAGGACCAAATATATTGGTTTGACCCCTTCGAACACCCACCACGTGAGGATTTCGTATCAGTCATAAGATTGTAAGTATTAATGTTCTCTTATAAAATTAATTGTTTTTGGTCCCACATAATTGTATCGTCTATTAATTTATTATTTAAACATGACACATTGTTAGGGTGCTTAACAATTGGAAGCTTCAAGCGGAAACCAATGTCACAAACCGACCGAACGGAATGCTATATTCCAAACGTAAGTGTCCAAGACAACAAGGAAACGTAGAATGTGGTTTTTTTATTCTATGTTTCATGCGGGATATAATTACAAGTGGTATACAAGCCTTAGGAAAAAAAGATTTTTATATACATATGGATATACATGAAGTTAGATTAGAGTGGGTACAATTTGTAAATAAGTATGTGCCCTTTAGATAGGTACACGTCATAGTAGATTAACAAATTGCTCAAAATACCTCAAATGTAAAATGATCTTGTAAATACTTTGTAATTTTTAATATACACCAATTATTTGTATGCAATTAGGGCCTTGATGCAATGGATAACACGGGACTAGCCATCCCGTGGGAAATAGAAATTAATGGAGAATATTTTTTGGGAAAATACCAAATTTCCAAGATTGTTTTCTCGAAAACCGTTGTGGAAACCATAGGTTACACGATGGTTTTTGATCAAAACCGTCGTGGAATCTAGGGTTTTCACGACTATTTTGATCAGAAACCGTCGTGGAATCTAGGGTTTTCACGACGGTTTTTTATCAAAACCATCGAGGAAAACCTAGGTTCCACGACGGTTTTGATCTAGGTTTCCACAACGGTTTCTGATCAAAACCGTCGTGGAAACTAGGTTTCCACGACGGTTTTTTATCAAAACCGTCGTGAAAAATTCCCCATTCTCACCAGTCCCATGCCAATTCTTCTATTATACGATGGTAAAAAACCGTCATGAAAACTCCATGTTATTCCACGACTGAAGTTTTCACGACGGTTTTTTAACCATTGTGAAATTTTTCCACGACGGTTATAAACCGTCATGAAATCCACATTTTGTAGCAGTATAGGTAGTTGTCCTTGCACTTGTGTCTCAATATTCTTATAGAGACACAATAGTTGCAGGTCATTCAATGAAAATAGTCGATGCTTAGACCCTTTCCAACGCGGCATATATTGCAGAATGGGCAATGATAGACATTCCTGTAGGAAGAAAAGGCCATAATGATATCAATGCCTAAAAACTGCTTGTAGTGAATCAAGATTAAATTTAGAAGCAAAAATAGGAAGCCAACATTTCAAGGACAAAGAAAGGGCTGAATGGCAATGTTGTGCATTTTTTTTAATTCCAATGCCATGAACTACTATGATATCTTTATTTTCTTGGGTAACGCATAATGCTTAAGTGGAATTTTAGGTTTAATCCTTCTAATGTATAATAAGTTTAAAGAAATGGCGATGATAACATAAAAGGACGACACCAGTTCTTTTTTTTCATCATCGTCTTGGACATCACAAGATTTCAAGAAATTGGGTCCTATCCCTATAAATGTGAGACCTATATTTATGAGTGCATGTAAATACGAACATATTTTTACAGTTACGTGTAAACAAAAGATGAAAATAGATCTTTATAATCTCATAAAACTATACAGAAATCAGAACTCCAAGTGTGATATTAGTCCTTCTGTTTGCAATCATGTTCAATTGATAAATTATCATATAAGCAAATGTGGCATCCCCTCAGCCTCACGACTCTTATTGATTGTCATCAATTTTGCTCGATTTATTATTGTAGCGTTCAATTTTAGATTTAGAGGACTAAAATAAATATTACTTTGAAAAAAACCATATGTTACGTTTTCATGCATGTAAGCTTTTTGTAGCAAGAATTTATTACCTTAACGCAAAGGCTGCTTTTGTCCTTTCTAATGTTATGTTAAACCTTCAGAAAAGAATTATCACTAAAAATTTGTCAACTATTCTATCCAAAAGCTTAATCTGAAATACCTGCAATCTCTGTAACAGTTAAAAAATAAGAAAAAAAAAAAGACTTTCAGTAACATAGAAAGACATATAAAACTACACATTGAAACACAAAAAACCATATAACAACAAACACTACAACAAATTCAAGATTCTATGACCTTCATTTAATGACCGTTTCTCAAAAACCATCGTGATAACGCGAAAAAAACGAGGCAAGTTACGCCCGCGAACACGAAAACCATCGTGGTAAGTGCAGGAGCTACCACGACAATTTTTTAAAAAACCATCATGGTAACTTACTACTAGAAACTTGACATTATACAACCCTTATTTAACGATGTTTTTTCAAAACCCGTTGTGGTAAGGAGAGGTAAAAACGTGGAGAGTATGCTTGAAAATACGAAAACCTCGTGTTAGTGTGTAGAACTTTTCATGACGGTTTTTAGTAAAAATTGTCGTGGTAGGTGAATTTGTGCTGGAGACTAAAAATTTTGAATAAGGAACCTTTCACGACGGTTTTTATAAAAACCGTCGTGAAAAGTTTTGCATGCTTAAATTTGTACAGGGGACTACAAATTTCGAATATGCGGATCTTTCATGACGGTTTTTATAAAAACCGTTGTAAAAGGTTTTGCATCTTGACGCGTGCTTGGGAGAGGGACCTTTCACGACGGTTTTTATAAAAACCAATGTGAAAGGTTAGCATAGTAAAAATTTTGAATATTAGGACCTTTCATGACAGTTTTTATAAAAACTGTCGTGAAAGTTTCCGCATCTTAGCATGTGCTTAAATTTGGACGAGGAACTAAAAAATTTGAATATGTGCCTTTCACAATGGTTTTTATAAAAACCATCATGAAAGGTTTCGCATCTTGCCGCATGCTTAAATTTGGGCAGGGGACTGACCTTTCACGATGGTTTTCATAAAAACCATCGTGAAAGGTAAATTTATACTAAAAATTTGAATATGGGACCTTTCACTATGGTTTTTATAAAAACTGTCGTGAAAGGTTTCGCATACTAAAAATTCCAAATATCGGGACCATTCACGATGGTTTTTATAAAAACCGTCACAAAAGGTTCTGCATCTTGCCACGTGCTTAAATTTAGATAGAGGATTAAAAATTTTAAATATGGGACCTTTCACGATAGTCTTTATAAAAATCGCCGTGAAAGTTTCCACATCTTCACGCATGCCCAAATTTAGGCGAGGGAAGACCTTTCATGACGATTTTTATGAAACTGCCATGAAAGGTACTTGTGCAGAGCTTTCACAATGGTTTTTACAAAAATCGTCGTGAAAGCTTCCGCCTTATATTTCACGACAGTTTTTATAAAAATCATCGTGAAAGGTTCCGCATATTCAAAATTTTTAATCCCTCACCCAAATTTAAGCACACACCCATGCCATGGCCTTCTCTATTTATTCAAAATTTCTCCAACTCAAATGCTCTCTAACTCTCAAACCCGCTTCTCTCCCCCCCTTCTCTCTCTAACTCCTCCCCCCATGGCCCAACCACCGACGAACCCAGCCACCCATGACATTCCACGGACTTTGACATTCTCCTGTCACTCTCTCCACGACCCCACTATCGTTCAACCCAACCCCCAACGAACTCAGCGCCGTTTGTTGCCATTCGTCCTTGTCCCTTGACATTCCACCGACTCCATCGTCGTTTGACTCCTCCCTTGATGTTCTTCCGACTCCATAGCTATTGGTAAATTTCAAACCATTAGTTTTAGTTTTAGTTTTAGTGTTATTGTTAGTTCTAAACTTAGTATTATTTGGTTATTTTAGTGTTATTTAGCTTTAGTTTTAGTTTTAATATTAGTTACATTACTTTGTTATTTGCCATTTAGTGTGTGTTACTTGTATTTGGTGTTTGAAAAAACTTTGAATAACATTTAGCATTTTAGCGTGAGAATAGGTTACTTTCTACGTGTTTGTGATGTCTGAATATTATTATGATGCCCACCACATGTTTGATGAAAAGCTTCTATGGCTACGTGTTTGTGTTTGTGTTTCAGTTAATTAGTTTTATTTTCAATATTTTTGTTAATTTTATTTATTTTTATTATTGTTTCTTTACCTCACACATAATAACATGGACTTAGACATCAAGAATCCATCAACTCTTATGCAAGCATAAAAAAGTACATGACTCTACAATATAAATATATATATATGATTTTGTAAAAATTTTATAGTTCAATGTAATTATGTGATTATGAATTCAGGGCATTGTATTTATGGTGAAATATGGGATTATTCATATTATAGGAAACCAAAAATTTTGGTTATTTTTTTTAGCTTCATACCAACTTTTTCACGACGGTTTTTATGAAAACCATCATAAAACAAAGCCTTACAAAACAATTTTCATAAAAACCATCATGTAAGCTTAGCCTTACATGATAGTTTTTTACACGACAGTTTTCATAAAAACCGTCGTGTAAGCTTAGTGTAAGGCTAAGCTTACACGACGGAACAATTTTCATAAAAACCATCATGTAAGCTTAGCCTTACATGATAGTTTTTTACACGACAGTTTTCATAAAAACCGTCATGTAAGCTTAGTGTAAGGCTAAGCTTACACGACGGTTTTTATGAAAACCGTCGTGTAAGCTTAGCATTTCACGACGATTTTTAGTGAAAACCGTCGTGATAGCCTCGTCCCAAGATCCTAAAACCCCGTTACAATAAGGATTTTACGACAATAAAAAACCGTCGTGAAAAGTTTTGTTGATACCACGATGGATAATTACACAACGTTTTTTTAACTGTCATAAAAACATACCATGATGGTTTTAAACCGTCGTGTAATCTATAATTTCTACTAGTGAAATTCTAGACATCAAAGAGAAGAGAACAAATCAGATTATTGTAAACCTCCAAAACTCTTGGATCAAAAGAAACGGTTTGCCTACAATGAAGGATTGTCAGGTCCAGTTGGCCTTGATCATAATGCGTACTTGGTATATTACTTGTGTAATATGATTGAACATGCAAATAGAAATGGATGAAAGATCATAACCGACTAAAACACGAGAATGTTGCTCCAGAGAAAAAAAATCGTGTAAAATTTCAGAGATGTAGCGCATTGATAACACAAGCTACAAATAAATAAAATCAAACTAAAGAATATATTCTAATTCGAAATTGCTAGAACTTTTTCTCATCATCGACAAATATGAGATGTTCATATTTGGAAGTCTATCTAGTGATTCTTGGCATATTCTTTTCACATACAAACACTGTTAGACTCAAGCAAGCGTATACAGTCGTAAGTAGTAAAGTAGTCTGGGTTCCAGATGTCGATCCTATGAGAATGGTGTTAATTTCGTGTTAATTACCAAAATTAGAGTAGGCTCTAAGATAATTTGAATGACCGAATAAAAAAACCTAATAAAAGAAACTAAAAACAAATAACTAAAAATATTACAGTCTCAACTTTAGCATAATTGTTAATCCATATTAATTTTATTATTAAATGAATATCATGATCAATTAGCCAAGAATCTCTTAAGTAACCCAATTACCTCTCCCGAGTGACTAGTTGGATAATATACTCAAACCTGATTCCAATATTTCTATTAAAAACCTAGAAAATTATACATTCATTAAGCTTTAGTTCTCCTAATGACTATGAAGGTATTTTAGGCCTCCCGAACTCTAAAAACTTAAGTTGTGCCATCCAAATCAGATGTATAAGTTACCTCTCTCGAGTTCCTAACTCATACAACAAATCATCTAATTCATTGGCCAAATTAATTAAAAGCATTAAAAATGAAACAACACAAATCAACTGTGACAAAGCACTAAAATAAATCAACACTTCATAATACAGCAAAATTAAAGCCCTAGAAAATAATTATTCCATAACTAGAATTAAACAAACTAACATCAAGGGTACAATATTTACAAATCGCAAAAATACAAAGAAGAGAGTGAGAATAAAAAAACCTATTTTGGAGTTGTCACAAACTCTAAGATTTTCGTCTTCTTCTCTTCTCCAAATGCATCTCCTATGATGATTGATTAAAGAGAAAGCCAAAATTTAAAAACTAAAACTAAAATCCTAAGCTAAGACCAAGAAAATAGTTTTTCTTTTTTTTTTTTCCATTTTCTTCTTTGGGATCAGCCAAATTCTCTTAGGAATGTGTGTCTCCTCTCCCAAAAATGGAGCCTCTCCTAGGGCTTTTAAGTGGAAAGCTTTAATCAGCATCTATTTGGGACCATTGGATCGAAGGGAATGGTCAAGATCAGCCAAAAAACTAGCTTCAACACATTGGAAGGCTCCACGGATGTGTAGCTGCGGGGGTATTCTGAACTCGCGTGCAGCCGCGGAGAATTGGGCTCACAGCCGCATGCTTTAACTAAACACTACAGCGTCCTTTTTTGGCACTATGGTGCCAGCCTATTAGGCCTTCTGTAAAATTGGTCCTTCCAAGCTTTGTTTTTTATGTAGTTTTTTCCATCAAATCCCAATTTATTAATTCCCTACAAAATAACAAAAAATGAAAATAACACAAATATTTAAGGATTTTCACAATATTTAAGTTCAAGGAAGAATTAATTTGTGAGTAAAATGCTCACTCATGAAATACTTCGACAATCCACCTAACTAAACAACAATTCCTCTCACTTTCAAACTTTAAGACCCTCGATCTCGAGCGGAGAACTCATGACTTTGTATACACATAAAGAAGGAGAGAAATTATATAGAAACTAAAATAGGAACATCAAACCCTGGCACTATGTTGGAAACATGCTTTCCATTCTGATAATAATTGGCACTATGTTAAAATGTGTTGGAAACTAAAGTGGTGTCTTTAATGTCGTGGGACCTCAGAATGGGCACCATTTTAAAGCATATGGGGGATCTCTTTCACAATGGTTTTTTAAAAAACTATCGTGAAATATTGTATTTTTCACGACGGATTTTAGGAAAACCGTCATGGAAACTCAACATTCTATGGCAGTTTTGAAAAAAACCGTCATAGAATGTTTGTGCATGTACAAAATTTCTACAACAATTTTTTGATAAAAACTGTCATGGAATGTCCGCTTCATGCACATCTTTGGAGAGAGATTGTAGTTAACAAGTGTTACGGGCCAAGTGCTATGCCTACTACTCATGTTACTATGTGGGTTCATTCCCTCCCTCGAAAAGCGAAATGTATATTTCTTAGATCCACACTAAAGTTAGGATGATCGGCTTGAAAAGTCTTCCATTGTGGTGAATCCACTGGATATCTAAGCATAACATCGCCAACCCGTTTGTCATGATGCCATGTCAAATTCTTGGCTTGTTCTGGGTTTTCGAATAAATGCCTCAAATGTGATACCAATGAAATGTACCATAACACTTTCTTTGGCACTCCATTCTTACCGTCTTTTGGCTCCTTTCTTTTCTTCTACCTTGATTGTTGACAAACCGGACAACAACTCTCGTTCTCATACTCATTCCTATAAAGAACATAATCATTTCACAAGCATGAATTTTCTCATACTCTATTCCTAAAGTGCTCAAAGTCTTCTTAGCCTTATACATACTAGTTGGTAATTTATTACCCTCTAGTAGAAGCCTTCCTAAAAATTCCAAAAGCTTTGTGAAACTAGAATTTGACCACCCATCCGACACTTTCAAATTCTATAATCCAACTAAAGTGGACAATTTAATGAAATTGGTACAACCCTCATACATAAGTGTCTCGGCATTATTCATCATTGTCTCAAATAAATCCAGACAGTGTAAGAAGCGTTCTTCCAAATCATTGACAATGTCAACCATATTGCCGTGATCATCCATATGATCCTCTACAATAGCTTCCTTTTCTTTACTTACTAAAGTTGGATTGAACTTAGACTCACCATGAAAATTCCACGTTTGATAACTACTTATAACTTCATTTCAAAATAAATTTCCTCTAATAACTAGAATTGGATGCAATCTATGGTTTCAACAATAAACACAAGGACACCGAATTTTATCACCATTCGCATGACTTTTGACAAAATCCAAGAACTCATCTACACTATCTACATATTCTCTAGACAATCGAAAATCCCACGTTGATTTTCTATCCATTTTGCAAGTCCTAAATCAAAATAATAAATAGCAATTCAATTAAAAATAATTTCATAAATTATACATACCCATCATATTCTAATCATAAAACAAAAACATTCACCCATCATAAAACAAATTACACATACCCATCATAAAACAAATTAATCATACCCATCCACAATACAATAAACACAGACTAAACAACAAAATCAACAGCAATTTATCAATTAATAATAAGTAGTAATCCAATTAAAAATAATTTCACAAATTACACATACCATCATATTCTAATCATAAAACAAAAACATTTACCCACCATAAAATAAATTACACATACCCATCATAAATCAAATTAATCATACCCATCTAGAATACAATAAACACAAATTAAACAACAAAATCAACACCAATTTATTAATTTTTAATAAAAACTTACAATTAGGAAGGAGATTAAGGAGGATGGAGGCAAAGAGGAATCACAATAGCCGTTTCAGAGAAGTCTGTATTTGTAGTTGAGAGCTAGTTTATTATTCGTGTCTGATTGTCGAGGGGGGAAAAGGGTTTTTAAGCTATCTACCATGACGATTTTTTCTAAAAACCATCACGGTAGGTTTGTTTCAACCAAATATTTTTTAAAAAACCGTCGAGGTATAGCGGTCATACCACGACAGTTTTTGGAAAAAACCATCGTGGTAGACACCCGCCCTACCACAACAGTTTTTGTCTTCTCGGGTGTAACTCTCTGCGTTTTTTCCCTTATCACAACAGTTTTTGAAAAAAGGTCATTAAATGAGGGTGGTATAATTTCAAATTTGTTGTAGTAAACATAACTGGACAATCTTCTTTTAATACTAATTGGTGAGGAGAAAATCCATTTGGTGTAAAACTATTCAAGAAATCCTCTTAGATGTTTTGTTCATTCTTTTCCATTTGCCTCATAAAAGCTATCATATGTAGGAAATTAATCAATAAGAAGATCATTTATCTCATCCGTGTAGTCATTTTTGTTAAAAATATATCATGTAATATGAATAAGACAAACAGGTAACAATAGTAAACATTAGTAATTGAAATTAAAGAAAACAGATACAACAAAACCTTCAATGGAAACAACACAATTTGGAAATTAGACGAAAATGGTCGAGGCACGTGTAAGTCACACTTTTCTTAAAACAGATTCGTCTCCTTCTGTTGTGCACGAGGATTCAACGGACGTCTGTCTCCTAGGATACAACGACTAGCAACAGAATCTTAAGCACTATCGGATACCGTTTTCGACGAACTTGAAACAATGTTTTTTTCTATCACCAAAAAACGACTACAACAAAACTAGGTAGAACTTGAAAAGCAAAGAAAAACTCTATGACTTGGCAAGTGCAAATTCAATGTAACTATCTCTCTCTCAAACATGTGGAGGAGAGTTCAATATATAGGATTAAGAGAATGGACGTTACAATCCAAATTATAATGAGCCTTTATTCACAATTTATGTGTATAATAGCACCGGTTGCAACCCTTCATTTACCATGATAATGGTGCTCATAATCTCTCATTAAACCATTGGTTGTAGCCCTCCATTTTTCATGATTATGAAGTTCATAATCTCCTATTAACCATGCATTTGGGTGTTACAACATGAGGTTTATGACCTCCATTAATCTCCACTAATGAGCATCAATTTCTCATTCACCCAATTGCCATTTTCCAACAATTTTTTGGTGTTAATATTGCCCGATTAATCATTGTATCTATGTTTTGAAAATATTGACTATATCTGGGAAAAAAATATTTACTAACTTTGTCATTGATGTAAGATCTTCGTATGGAATTATCATAGATGTTGGAATGTTTACTTTTTCATTGTCACTTGTTGGTTCTCTTCCATCTCCTATTCACAATAAAAAAATCACAAAATTGTAAATCTGACCTTGCTCGTATGTTTTCTGTGGGTACAATCTTTTCGAGATGTGGCCATTAATAAGATCTAACTAAAGTTGCATCACTCATCTCTTGTTTTCTTGCTTTTTGGACAACCGGCATTACTTGACAAAAATCACCTCCGAGTACAACTACTCTGCCACCAAAACATTCGTTTGAGTCATTTATGTCTCGTAACATTTCATCCAAAGCTTCGAATGTTCATCGATGAGACATAGGAGCTTCATCTCAAAATATCAACCTTGTATTATGAATTAACTTTGCCAAACTTGATTGTTTGCTAACAGCATATAAATTCCTTTTTTCATTGTGAAGAGGAATCTTAAATCTTGAATGTGTTGTACGACCTCCTGGTAACACTGATGTAGCTACTCCAGATGATGCCATGGCAAGTGCAATCATTCCTTTTGAATGTATTGTGGCAAGGATGGCTCTATATAGATAAGTTTTTCCAATTTCTCCAGGTCCATCTATGAAAAAAGCTCCACGTCGTTGTTCAAAAAACGTTCTAATATGATATCACAAGCATTTTTTTTCGCAAGTTAATGAAACTGGTAGCAAAATATCACCTTCAGATACAATTATTCTCAATTCGTCATATGTTTCTCATTCGTTTTTCATCTTCGTTTAGTATGATTGAATAATCAACTAAATTGTAATCATCGATATCACCACTCATTGACTCGAGAACCAAACGTAGATGTTCCACCGTTTTCTTTTCGATAACACTTGAGCATAATTCTGAATGAGCAGAATATCCAGATAATGGCGCTTTAAACTTCTTTTATAAGCTTATAAATCAAAATATTTGCAAATAAACGACGGAGAGTAGAAGGCATCTAATATATGCAGGCTTCCTCCAAACATTTTTACAAAGTATTGTCTAAATCTAGTAAGCTATGTAAAAGAGGCGACTCGCGAAAAGATGTAAGTTTTGTGCCGTTGAATGTCTTAAGATCATCAAATGAAGTGACACCTCTGACATGATTTAGCAATACTCTTAAAAGCATATTTCACCTTTTGTGGGATGTGCCCTCACAATTCTGCCAATTACTTTACGTTTCTTCCTTGGAGCCTATATCTTATGCTGCTTATTCCAAACAAAATATTGAGGAATCCCTTTATGTACCAATGATTTTGCAGTTTCATTACATTGATTCAATCTGAAATAATCGGTTGGCATAGTTCTTGAGAAGAATTCTAACTTAACTACATCAAAAAGCTTATCTTTCTTCTTGGAGGTAGTCAACTGTTTATCCTCGAGATCAAATTGCAATGAATAAACAGCTGGATTAACAGGAAAATCATAAATTATCCACATACCTTCTGAAGGAGAGATCCATCTAGGAGATTGAAAGTTTTCAATTTCATCAAATATGTTGGAATCATTTGTAGACGCGAGATTAAAAGCAACTCGATCATGACCTTTGTAGATGTATTTGTATAAATATTTCGTTGCTTTAATTGTTGAACATATTTCCACACTGACGTGACAATCAAATTTTGCAAGCAAATGTGGATTATATCGAACTATCCGCCGATTGTCTATATAAGCTCATCTGACTTCGACTTTGTCACCATCACTTCGACGTTTATATATTGGGAACGAGTTTCTTTTCATAAGTTGTTGTCAAGCAAAATGATTTAGGATAATGATTTCGACAAACACCCTTTTTTGTCATGCACACATTGTTTGGATTCATATCACCACAATGGCTATGCATCATATGTTTCAGAACCATTTTTTACAAATGAAAGTTTTAAATCTTGACAAGAATCTCAGCTGACACAATTTCGTCAAAGCTTTTAGGTGCATATAGTTTTTCATTTGATGCTAGAATTATTAAGAAATGAATATGCGGGAGGCCTCTTTTCTGGAATTCTATCACGTAGACAAATGCAGCTATTGAACCAAATATTTTCTTGTCAAAAAAGTGGAAGTTTTAGTTCCTCTAATTTTGCTTTAAAAGCAAGAGCAGTAAGTCAATGTTTGCTTAATCTCAAACCAATGAGGATTGCGTGTTATTGTCAGAATGTCTGGTTTTCCAAATTTTTGAACCAAAGCCATTGCATCCATGTACATTTTCCTCATATCTTTAGGTCCTCCAATAAAAGATGATGGTAAAACAACACGACGTCCAACTTGAGATGCTTGAGTTTCACCGCTTTCAATATTATCAATAATCCCTTATTTCAATTCAGATTGAATATGATGTTGGTGTTGGAATTAATTCCAATAATACGTAGACTAATATATTAAATAAATGTGTATTAATGCTATCAAATAAAATTAGTCTAATTAAAATGATCTAATAAAGAATAAAGTTTTAGGTTTTAAAGCATCTTATAAAGTATGGACACAAAATTATATATACAGACCTAAAGTCTAATTTCTATTTTTATGATGGGCCAAAATAAAAATAAGACAAAGCTAAAATATTATAAACCGTTATAATCCCTGAGTCAGAATGTTACCTGATTTTTCTAGCATCATACAGAAAGAAAACTTTCTCTCACAAAAATCATACTTTCTTAACTTAAAAGATCAAGAACCAAAAATTCAATAGTTCAAATGGATTCAAGTATGCTTCTGTTGTAATTCTTGATGAATTAACATAAGTCTTGAAATTTGATGATGGCTTTTATCAGTAGAATTTTGCTCCTATAAATGATATCGAAGCCTCCTTATATTAAATCATTGAGAAAACTTTTTTGGTTGAATTTTTAATTTGAGAACAACTACTTGAAAAAATATTTCGTTGAATTTGGTTATATATATGCATTTGCATCCTTTATGTTCGATTATATACATATATATCCATGTATGTATATGATTTGTTTAAAAAAGAACTTTTCTTTTATGTCGTACGGCAACATGTGCCGAAAAGAAAAAGAAAGAAAAAAGAATCTTTTGATTGCTGTACGGCACATCTCCCGATAAGAGAAAAGTTTGCTGAATCTGATAAAGTTACAACCATTCTCATCATTTTTTTTTTCTTTTTCTTTTCATATATTACACGGCAATTATAGCAGCCATGTGCAACTGACAAAGGAGATTTTAATGCCGTATGAATAGTTGTATGTGTGTGTATATATATATATATATATCTTTGAGAATTGTTGACTCCTTTTGCTTCATGACATTTATGGCTGCCGTTTAAAAATAAAAAAAATAAAAAAAAGGTGTCTTTTGATTGTCATCTGGCACTTTTGCCGAGACGATAACAATAGGTTGAATATGGGTATAGATGCCAGAACGTTTTCATCAACCGTGTTCATCATTTTTTTTATTTTATTTTTATTGCACGGAAATAATGGCAGCCAAATTAAAAAAAAAAAAAAGACAAACCGACTTGCAACGGTTTTGAGAAAACTGTTGGATTACACATGCGTTGAGTTAAGTTTATGAAAAAATTATAATATGTGTCTAAATTATTGTTGTGAAATTAAAATCTAACATAATATTTAAAATATTTTAAAAATATCGTTAATGATATAGTAATTATCTTAATGATACTATCTATTATATTATATAATTACATATAAATAATTTTAATGATATCATTATGAGATATTTGTAGAATTTTTATAAATTAAAGTCATATTTCAATTCAATAAACATAATTGGGTTAATTGTCTCATTAACCTTAAGTTTATTTCTAATGGGCTTAAAGTTTGTCAAGCCTATCAGCTAATTAAGGATAAATTGGGTCTGGGTCAAATTTTTGGGTTGCTTTAAAATTTGGGTCAAATAATGGGTCATTGGGTTTGAGTAATTAGATTTGAGTAAAGAGCTGGATAAGGTAACCCGTCCTACCCGACCCGCACGAACCCATCCCAGTTTGACTTTTATGGTCTGACTTTGACTTTGACTTTGACTTTGATTTTTATCAAAAAAATATTTTTTTTATTTTTTTGTTTTAATTTTGGTCATTTTTTGTGCAAATTTAAATGCAAATATTGGTATTATATATGTATTTTGAAATGAATTAATTGAGACAACATGTCACCAAAGTAACCTCTTTTGTGAAAATTAATTTATTTTAAAATATAAATGGTTATATTCATGCAACTTATGTGAATATTAACTGACCCAAATGAAGGTTAATATTTAATAGAATTACATGTACACCTGTGGTAATAAACATGTGATGATTATCTGGTTTTACATGTGAATAATAAATCGACCCAAAGGAAGATTTATTGTTTGACATGTGCTTATTGTAAATGTTTGATTACTACACCAAGAGTACTACTTACAAGTTAATATTTCTGTCCAAATACTAAATATTAATGTTATGCTAGGTATCTTGTGATGGGCCCTAACATTATATGAATTTATTTAAGTATGATATGAAACTTATGTGAGCTTCTTATTTTACTGTTTTGTTGTTTTGTTTTCTGTTCAGTTGCAAGTTTTGCTTTTAATATTTTTGCTAGCATGAATTCAATTCTCATGCTTAATGGCACAAACTTCAAGGCATGGCAAGAGAACATTATGATTGTTCTTAGAGTCATGGATTTAGACCTTGCATTGAGGGTTGAACGACCTCCTAACCTTACGGATAACAATTCCCTTGATGAAAAGAGGGACATGGAAAGGTGGGAACGTTTAAATAACATAAGTCTAATGATCATGAAGCGTGCTATTCCATAAACTTTCAGGGGCACTATGTCTGAAAAGGTTACTACAGCCAAAGGTTTTCTTGAGGAAATTGAGAAGAGATTTGCCAAGGACGAAAAGGCTGAAATAAGTACACTTTTGACAAACCTTGTTTCAATGAGATATAAAGGAAAAAAAAACATAAGGGAATACAACATAGAGATGTCTCATCTTGCTTCAAAACTAAAGGCACTTAAGCTAGAGCTGTCTGAGGACTTACTCGTGCATTTAGTTTTGATATCTCTTCTTGCACAGTTCAGTCAATTTAAGGTGAGCTACAACTGTCAAAAGGACAAATGGTCCTTTAATGAGCTCATCTCATATTGTATGCAAGAAGAGGAAAAACTAAAACAAGAGAAGGTAGAGAGTGCACATTTGGCTACAACCTCTAAGGACAAGAAAGGGAAAAGGAAGAAAGGCAAGGAAGCAAGGCAAGGAAGCTGCAGGTGCGGCGCCACAAAAAAAAAACAACAGAAGGGACAAGGTGATGAATTTACCTATTTCTTCTGTGGAGGTAAGGGACACAAGAAGAAGCATTGTATCAATTATCACGCATGGCATGCAAAGAAAGGTACGCTTCTTAATCTAGTTTGTTCTGAGGTTAATTTAACTTCAGTACCAAGACACACTTGGTGGATAGATTCTAGTGCTTCTACTCACATAAGTGTGTCTATACAGGGTTGCCTGAGCTGCCGAAAGCCAAGTAATGGTGAAAGATACATCTATGTGGGCGATGGCAAATCAGTGGAAGTTGAGGCAATAGGAGCATTTAGGTTATTATTAAGGACTGGATTTTATTTGGATTTAAATGAGACTTATGTTGTACCGTCATTTAGATAGAATTTGGTTTCTGTTTCTGTTTTCGACAAATTTGGTTATTCTTGTTCATTTGAAAATAGTAAATTTAGTCTTTTTCAAATTCAAAAGTTATTGGTTTCGATTCTTTATCTATTTATGATAACCTTTGTTTACTTGATACGATTGCCTCATTTAATGAAACCTTGCATATAAGTACACGTGGTGTAAAGCGAAAATTAACCAATCAAAATTTTGCTTCATTATGGTACAAGAGATTAGGTCACATCTCTAAGCAGAGAATTGAGAGACTTGCGTCTGATGGGATTCTTGATCCCCTTGATTTTACAGATTTTGAAATTTGTGTTAATTGCATAAAGGGGAAACAAGCAAACATAAAGAAATTAGGTGCCAACAGGACTTTAGACGCCTTAGAACTAATTCATACGGATATTTGTGGGCCTTTCCCTACGGCTTCTTGGAATGGTCAATAATATTTTATTACGTTCATAGATGATTTCTTACGATATGGCTACCTGTATCTCATTCATGAGAAGTCCCAATCACTGGATGTGTTTAAGAATTATAAGGCTGAAGTTGAGAACCAACTCAACAAAAGGATTAAAAGCATCAGATCTGACCGTGGTGGAGAATACTATGGTAGATATGATGGATCAGGTGAACAACATCCAAGACCGTTTGCTAAGTTCCTAAAGGAGTGCGGTATCGTCCCACAATACACCATGCTGGGATCACCTAGCATAAATGGTGTTGTTGAGAGGCAAAATAGAACACTTAAGGACATGGTGAGGAGTATGATTAGTCACTCTACCTTGCCAGAATCTCTCTGGGGAGAAGCCTTAAAGACTGCAGCTTACATACTCAATAGAGTTCCAACTAAAGCAACTGCCAAAACCCCTTATGAGCTTTGGACAGGCAAGAAGCCTAGTTTGAAGCACTTGCACATTTGAGGTTGTCTAGCTGAGGCAAGGCCTTATAGGCCAAATGAAAAAAAACTAGACTCCAGAACTATTAGCTGCTTTTTTATTGGATACTCTAAAAGGTCAAAGGGTTACAAATTTTATGATCCCACGACTAAGTCGATTTTCGAGACGGGAACTGCTTGGTTCTTTGAGGATGTCGAGTTTGCAGGGGGAGATAGGGTTAAGAACTTTGTCTTTGAAGAGGAATATGTTGATATTCCCACAGCTATTATTGACATTGATCAGGTTCCTATTCCTGACATTGTTTAAGAAGCAGATCCAAATCAAGACAATGTCGGAAAACCTTCCATTCCAGAAATTGTTCCAGAAGAACAAACTCTTCCGCCTCAAGAACCTATGCCATTAAGAAGATCCATTAGAGAAAGGAGAAGTGCAATTCCTGATGATTATATCATATTTCTCTAAGAAAATGAGGTTGACATTGGAGTGGTGGAAGATGATCCAATCAACTTCCGTCAAGCCATGGAAAGTTCTAAATCTCAAGAGTGGATTGATGCCATGAATGAGAAGATAAAGTCCATGAAAGACAATGACGTTTAGGATCTTGTCTCATTGCCTGAAGGTACGAAACCCATCGGTTACAAATAGATATTTAAGACCAAGAGGGATTCGAAGGGCGATGTGGAGAGATATAAGGCTCGTCTTGTTGCAAAGGGCTTTACTCAAAAGAAAAGCATAAAGAGACTTTCTCTCTATAAAGAGACTTTCTCTCTGGTTATAAAGAGACTTTCTCTCCGGTTTCTTCGAAAAACTCTTTTAGGACTATAATGGCATTGGTGGCACATTTTGATCTTGAGCTTCACCAGATGGATGTTAAGACTACGTTTCTCAATGGCGACATTGATGAGATAATTTATATGATGCAACCGAAAAACTTTGTGTCGGGAGATGCAAAGAAGATGGTTTGCAAATTAAAGAAATCCATCTATAGGATTAAGCAAGCTTCTCGTCAGTGATATTACAAATTTCATCAGGTTATCATCTTGTTCGGTTTTGAGATGAATATGGTCGATGATTGTATATACCATAAGTTCAGTGGGAGTAAATACATTTTCCTGGTTTTATATGCCGATGACATATTGCTTGCCAGCAACAATATAGGCTTATTGCATGAGACTAAGAGATTTCTATCAAAGAAATTTGAGATGAAGGATCTTAGTGACGTCTCTTTTGTATTGGGTATACAGATACACCAGGATCGCTCTCGGGATATACTTGGATTATCACAAAAAAGCTATATCGAGAAAGTACTTAAGAGATTTGACATACAGGATTGTAAGCCAGGTGACACCCTTGTTGTTAAAGGAGACAGGTTTAGTCTCAATCAGTGCCCTAAGAATGATTTTGAGGTTAAGGAAATGCAGAAGATTCCTTATGCGTCAGTAGTAGGTAGTCTAATGTATGCTCAAGTTTATACGCATTCAGATATTGCATACATTACAAGGATGTTAGGCATATACTTAAGTAATCTAGGGATGGATCATTGGAAAGCAGCTAAACGAGCCATGCGATATTTACAGAGAACGAAGGATTTCATGCTCACATATAGAGGATTGGATCAGTTGGAGATCATTGGGCATTCAGATTTTGATTTTGCTAGATGCCAAGACAGTCAGAGAACCACATCAGGCTATATCTACCTGCTAGCTGGAGGAGCTATTTCTTGAAAAAGTTCTAAGCAGACACTAATAGCTTCCTCCACTATGGTAGCAGAGTTTATAGCATGTTATGAGGCATCCCACCATGGGATATGGCTACGGAATTTTGTCACTAGGCTGTGAATTATGGATGGAATTGAAAGACCACTTAAGATATTTTGTGACAATAAGTTAGCAGTGCTATATTTCAATAACAACGGGAGCTCAACAAAGTCAAAGCATATAGACATTAAGTTTCTCGTTGTTAAAGAAAGAGTACAGAGTGGTCAGGTGTCTATAGAGCACATTGGGACAAACTCTATGGTTACGGATCCGCTTACTAATGGAGTATCACCCAAGGTCTTTCATGAGCACAATGCTCAAATGGGTGTTGTATCTCTTGAGGATATGTCATTTTAGTGGGAGTTTGTATTTATGATGCTTTTTAGTTGTAGACACATTTTATCGTTATTGTCTACAGAAATAAAGTTTACAGTTTATTTTCACTCTATATATGTTTGATTTGATCTCACTAAAGAATAAGGTTGGACCAGTAGGAAATAGGCATGTTAAGATCACATTGCATGAAATTTCTCTGGTACACATCCATACTTGATCCATGTCGTTCGTTATATTAATATACGTGACCATTGATGGGTTTAGTTACATTGAATGTAACGAAGACCGCTTTAATCCTATATTGATATGATTGATAGACCAGATTGATTGGAGATGCTTTTGGTAATGATAGCACAATTCATGAGCTCATATGGTATAATTCACATTTATAAAGTTTCATATATAGCCCAAGTGGGAGATTGTTGGAATTAATTCTAATAATATGTAGGCTAATATATTAAATAAATGTGTATTAATGCTATCAAATAAGATTAGCCTAATTAAAGTGATCTAATAAAGTATAAAGTTTTTGGTTTTAGGGCATCTTATAAAATATGGGCACAAAATTATATGTAAAGACCTAAAATCTAATTTCTATTTTTATGATGGGCCAAAATAGAAATAAAACAAAGTTAAAATATTATAAATGGTTGTGGTCCCTGAGTCTGAATGTTACGTGATTTTTCTGGCATCCTAGCACTGAAAAAGACAAAGAGAAAACTTGTCTCATAGAAATCATACTTTCTTCACTCAGAAGATCAAGAACCAAGAATCCAATCGTTCAAATGGATTCAAGTATGCTTCTGTTGTAATTCTTAATGAATTAGTATGAGTATTGAGATTTGATAATGGTTTTCATCAGTAGAATTTTGTTCCTACAGTTGGTTGTTCAGAAAGCAATCCAATCTAGATGTCTCCAGTTTAACAAACATATCAACAACGTATTGTTGCAAAAGTCGACCTGAGAGCAACAGTAACAAATTCTCGGTCGGTCTAACCTGGAATTCATAACAATAGTATTTTCGACAAGAGACTTCATCTCTTTTTTTTCGTAGACACTGGAAAGGGAAAAAAATCACAGATGAGTACTTAATTAAAGAACTAGAACCATATGAAGATTTTACTTCTCCCTACCAGATGCTTCTCTTAGTAAAAGTCTGTGGGAGATGTAATCTGATACAAAATATTGTGGTTGTCAAGCAATTATTCTACATCAAATTTTTGCTTAGCCTGCGATTCCGAGGTGCCAATTATTTTCTCCACAATGGAACAATAAAGCTTATCGAAGAGAGTCGTAACAACCAAAATAGTATTCAACTTTATGCGAGAAATCTGTATGACCGTGGACAACAATGCCACGACCCTCACGCTTTCCTAAAAACTCATCCTCCACCCATATTGCTGCAACTTGAGAGACAGAAGGAACATTGTAAACCCGTTGATCCAAATTTGCATCTGAGTATATGAGGATCTGACAATGCTGAAGATCAGGCGTATCTTTCAAGCTTCGGAAAAAACGGCAGCAAGGATTTACCTTTAGGAAATCCATAATCTTCTTTAGAAAAAGCGGATTACTCTTCTTTGAATTGCACATCCGATGCTCCAACTCATGCTCAATGTTGTAAAAATACAGCTGTAGATACAAAGGTTGCCCATTCGACAGTAACAACTCATTTATGAAATGATATACCTGACCTTGAACTCAAAATGCATATATCCCTTTGTTCCTCATATACAAATCCGTGTTATTTTATGTACGAACTTACTTTTGAAATTCCTTAGCTCCCTCTGAACTTGTGGTAAATAACTCAAAAGCCTCAGCAAGTTCGTTGGTCGGCAGCAATGAAATTTCTCCTTCCGAACAACAATAATTTTGTCTCATGACAAAACTTCATTGCATGACGATGTTTGCCGGCTGGAAAACAATATCTTCCAAAGTTGACACAATTTTCGTTTTTTTTTTTTTTTTTGTCCGTGACGCATAATGATGCAATGCGGATTTAATGGAAGGAGTCTCTATTTGAGTCGACGCCGGACCTAGAGGAAATTTTTTTCTGCTTATCACTATATCTAAGTATTCTATATTTTTTTTCCAAAAAAAGTAAAATATATATAAACTTGAAATTATTCTTAGTAGCGCAACTTTGCCCACGGTCATCATGTTGATTTCCTAATAGCTTTTTTTGTGCATGCGCTTCTCTTCGTCTCTTATTGTATTGTTCCCTTTGCTCATCAGATAAATTTAAATACCATTTTCGTTTTTTTTGAAATGTGAGGACTTTGTATTTTATTTACTACAAATAAAGAGAGTTTAATTATTATAATGAATGACACAGTTCTTAATCTAGAGAAAAATGTAAAGTAATTATATGAAATAAATTGTGCATGTAATAAGTGGATATCGAAAGAAACTGTTTTGCATGCAAGGATGTTAAACCAATCCATAAAGCAATAAAGTAAAATTAATTGCAATGGGATATTGAAAATCACATCCAAATTTGAAGTAAAATAAAAAAAGGAGAAGGAAAAAAAAAAAAAAGGAAAGAAAACTACCCGGTCAGAATATTAGTTGAGCAACTCTAACACAGTGAACTTCCCTCCAGCTTCTCACAAATTACAATCTGTCTTTTTTTTCCTCCATCGATAAAGCATCACTACTATAAAATCAAACAAAGACTTCTCTTTCTTTTTCTAAAAAAAATACTAATAATACACAATAACTATCAATAATTTATGAGACACATGAGACACATGCTGATCCCCATATTGACCGGATTCTCTATCAGCATCTTAAGGCATTTGCAAAAGCAAAATGAAAGGCAATTCACTATCAATTAAAGCAAATTCAATGACAAGAAAGATAAAACACCAACATTCAGACCTTACAATTTAGAATATCCTCTTGCAAATTGAATGTAGTAAACTTGGAACTCTAAATTTTTTCTCTTTTTTTTTTCCAAATTTGAGCATTGCAAAATTAAAACTACACAAGTAGTAATGTACGAGCTTTAACACCAAATAACCTTCGAGAAAGACATTGAAGAATCAAGTTTAAAACATAAATAAACCTAATCAAATAGCATGAACAGATGTAGAAAACTGAGAAAAAAAAAACACACGGTTTGCAAACAATGAATGACCCATTAGCAATTTTTGGACGAAAAAAATATTTCAGTTTGTTTTTGCAAGAAATGTTAATATTTGGCATCATTAGTTGAGTCAACTTATGTCAAAGTTTACATTAGAATGAAGATCACGGAATAACCTCAAAACATATTCAGTATAAAAGTAACATACAATATTCAGTAACAATAGATAAGGGAAGAAAAAAAAAACTAATAAGAGAAATTGACAGAAAATTTAATAAAATCAACTAAATAAAACAAATCAAAACTCTCTAATCTGATCATAAAACAAGAGTTCTATCAAAACCGCAAACACAGATGGAATCGAAAAGTTCTGGAGGAATACTTCAATTTCCTGATATATATATATATATGAGAGAGAGTTTTCAATCAAGAGATTGATAATCACTACTACAAACTGGGAATTCCACAACGATTTAAAACTGTTATGGAAAACTTTCACAACGGTTAAAAAACCATCATGAAAACCTCCATCGTAGTACAAAATTGAGTTTTCACAACGGTTTTGCACCTTCGCGGAACCTCAGAATGGGTGCCAATTTGAAGTATCTTAGGGGACATCTTTTGCAACGGTTTTTGAAAAAACCGTTGTGATAGAAGAAATTTTCCACGACCGTTTTGTAAAAACCATCATAGAATTTCATGTTTCTACGATAGTTTTTGTAAAAACGATCATGGAAAATGGGTTAGCATGACTTTACACAACGGTTTTTGTAAAAACCGTCATGTAAAATACTTTTTCCATGATGATTTTTCGCTAAAACTGTCATCGAAAATTGGTCTTGCACAAAAAAAATTGCCAAAATTTCTGATTTCTCATGAGATTGCCAGTCACATGTGTTATCCATTACTACAAAGCCCTAAGTGCATACATAAAATGATGTATATTAAAATTACAAAGTATTTATAAGATCATTAACATTTGAATTATTTTGCACAATCATTTACTAGCTCTATCTAAACATGACATACCTATTTACAAATTGTACTCACACAACTATAGCTTCATTTATATCCGTACGTATATAAATTCCTTTTTAGCTAGAGCTTGTATATTACTATTAATTATATCCCACATGAAACATAAAATAAAAAATCCACATTCTACGTTTCTTTGTTATCTTGGATACTTATATTTAGAATATAGCGTTCCATTTGGTCGAAATGTTACACCGCTTCCCGCTTGAAATTTTCAATCGTTAAGCACCCTAACAATGTGTCATGATTAAATGAATTAATAGACAATACAATTATGTAAAACTTAACATATTTAATTTTATAAGAACCATTGATACTTACAATCTAGTTAGTGATATGAAATCCTCATATGGTGAGTGTTCAAGGGGATCAAACCAATATATTTGATCCTCCTATGGTGAAATAAGTGCCAACAACCAATGTTCTTCAACATTGTTTGCTTTGCTATATTGAGAGGAAGATAGACTATACTCTTCATACTCTTCCCCATTGTGGTTATTATCACTCTCTTGAGACATTTTTACCTAATCTAATGACCACCAAAATCACAACATCACATAATCACATATTGCACAAAATCACAAACTCCCATAATCAAAGTTAACAAAATCACATTTCACAAATTACATAACCAATATCACAACATCACATGGTCATATATTACACAAAATCACATATCCATTTCTCACAAAATCACAAACTTTCATAATCAAAGTTAACAAAATCACATTTCACATATTATATAATCAAAATCACAACATCACATAATCACATATTGCACAAAATCACAAAATCTCAATTATATGATTATATGTATATAATCATACATACATACATACATTAGTTATAATCATCATATGAATATAATTATATATTATATCCATTCTTATTGTTTATGTCCATTTATATGACTATATGTACATAATCATACATACATACATACATACATACATTATTTATATCCAGACAATATAATCATATATAATTAAATAATATACTCATATATTATTTATACCCAAATAAGGGGGAGGCGATAGCAGAGGAGAGAGAGAAAGAGAAGAAGAAAACTTACACGACGGCGACTGCGACGATGAGTTCTAGAGAAAGAAAGAGTTTAAGAGAGAAAGAGGGAGTTTGGGAGAAGAGCTCGAGTTTGAATGTCGGGGGAGCCCTAGGGCCCACATTATATGATAGTTTTTGTAAAACCATCGTGCAATGTTGGGTCTTACATGACGGTTTTTAAAAAACTATCATGGAAACCGTCATGGAAGGCTAGACTTTCTACGATGGTTTTTTTGTGGAAGGCTGGACTTTCCATGATAGTTTTTAGAAAAAAACCGTCGTGGTAAACTGTCTCCCCTACCATGATGGGTTTCATCTTCTTAGGCGTAACTCCCCATATTTTTTCCTTATCATGACGGTTTTTGAAAAAAAAATCATTAAATAAGGGTCATATAATCTCAAATTTCTAGTAGTGAATTGAGCATAAAACGTGTTTATACTCCTGAAACAAACAAAAAATGAAGAAAAGCAAAGGCAAAAAAGGCAAAACAAAATTAACAAAGAGCTGCGTGCTTTGAGACTTAATATATAGAATAGATACATTTGATTAATATGTTTAGAGTGTATTTCCTAAAAAGAAAAATATTCATGATACACAGATATCTACAATGCTAGACCCGCAAAGAATCAGAAGTACCATAAGATTAACACCTATTGCTGCAGCCTGTAGACTCTAATTTTAACATAGGAGATTATTATTTTGGTATTTTGTGTTTTGGAAAATATTATATTGATATCCTGTTGTTTAGAAAATCAAAATGGTATCTTGTAGTTTTTAAAAATATCATTTTGGTACCCTGAGTTTGTAATTTTAACGTGAAATTTCATTTTTTCTTTTATTGATGAATCCCAAATTAACTTTGTAAAAGTATAACAGCAAATTAAAACAAAATATTACATAAAACTCATCAAAGAAGAGCATATATGTGGACTTATTCATTTTTTGATATTATTTGTATTTATTTTCTTTTATAGTCTTCACAAAATAATTTGAAGATCATTAATGAAAAAAGTAAGTTAAAAATTTCATATCAAAAAACTCATACTTGGGGTAACAAAATGATATGTTCAAAAACTGCAGGATACCATTTTGACACTTTCTAAACAACAAAGTATCAATGTGATGTTTTTTTTAGAATGCAAGATACTAAAATGATAAGAGCCCTTTTATTATTTTATACAATTGATATTGGTTGTGGTTTTCTCATAATTTAATTGGTACAAAATGTAGATATAATATTTAAATAGTATTATGTATTAAAGCATAAATCTAAAATAACATATCTAATATATCCTTTACATATTTTTTTGGTGCCAAATATAACATTAACATTTACATTTGTACTGGAGATGGTCTTAGTATGGCAATACTAGATTTTAGCTTTTGAGTAGGAAAAACACTATAATACTATGCTATTCTTGGTGCTAAGTTAGACATATGTTATACTTGGTGTCAAATTTAGAATTAAAGTAAAATATATGGTAGATTTGAGCATTAGATTGTTATTAGTTACTGAATGACTTATTTAATAATGACAATATTGACACTCATATTATTTAGCTTTAAAGTTTCCTTTTATAACTTTCAAACCTTAACAAATAAGACAATATAAGAAGGGACTTGGAACTAAATTGTCGTTTTTAATCTTGTTTCCAATAGATGGCCAAAGTGTTGTAAAATTAAGGAAATGGTTGTTTCAAACAACTTCCCTAATCTTAGAAATCTTGGGACATTTGCCTAAAAGGACAATGCTTTGCATTTATTAGAAAAGATAGTCAAAACAGGCCATGTGCTTAAATTTCTAGAATAGAAACAGCAGTTTTTATTAAAGCACAAAATTAAAATAACAGATTAGAGTGTCATTTTTATTCTCTAACGCTAAATAAAAACATTAACATTAGTATGAATGACTCAACATTTGCATTAAAGAACACTAGCATTAACGCTTTTGACACGACACTCCAAGGTTTTGGTGCTTTTTGAACCATCTGAATTTTGACATCATAACAAAAACGACACATTGAAGGCTTTTGCAGCTTCTACCGGAACTAAATCTACAGGACGTTTAAATATCATAAATGCTGCTTGTACAAGAAAGAAAAACATTCCACAATGTACTCAAACTTTCACAATGAACCTTCCCTTGTATCTTGAGAATTTCAACAAAAATATTACATATACATAAACCAAAGCTCCCGGAACCACATGAAAGATACACGTACAATGCTCGTAATCTAATATTACAACACAGCCAGATCCTTCTTTCTTCGGATGTACACGAACATCTCTGTAAGACCTACAATCCTAACATGTACTGTCTTGTTGGAGAGAACAGAATTCGGACCGAAAATTATGCACTAGAATCCCAAGACTTGCATCCATAATCAACATACACTATCATCCTTCCTGCAGAATCGTGGTAAGTTGACAATGGGGAAAATCATAATCACCTACTAGGGAAATTACTTACAGGCCAACCCATTTCACCCATTTGAAAACCCGGCCAATTCTGAAGGGTAACTCGTAGTCCTTAGTAACAGCAGGCTCTCTACATGCAACCTCAGATTCAGACCATACATACACCCCGCGCTCTTGCCGACTTCCCGGTACAGTGTTATCTAGAATTACAGCCACTAGAAATGCAATTACCATGTGCAAAGATAACAACGTATTCAGGGCATAGTTTACCTGAAAGGATAGCAAATCCGTTAGGGAAGTGGAAATATGTCTGATACTCGCTAATCAAAAAAGAAACATACACACACGCACAACAACAACAACAATAGAACACAAAGATAACTTAGAATGACACATTTTTACCATCGGAGAAAGGTAAATTGGAAAGATACCCCGCCATATTTGGTACGGATTGGCCCATGAGAAGCAACAATATATGGTTGAAAATAACTCGGAACTGACAAGTTGGAGCTTGGAGAGACGCCGTATTGCTGAAAGTAGGCCGGTATTGAAAGTGAGAAGAACAAAGATAACCCAACTATGATTATATTCCGAGAGCTTCCCGCCTCACTATACCGTAGGTTTGACAAGCCTAAAGCAGCAAGCATCGCCCACATAAAGCACAGGAGGGCAGCAACCATGACTTCAGGGATTGACGCAATGAAGCCTCCAACTTTACCTGCATGTAAAGAAGAAACACTATGGCAAGACAAAGCAACAGAGACAATGTATCCTTCATTTTATAAATGTCCAGGTTGTGCAAGTGCTATGGAACCCCTAAGAGTGATGTGAAGATTATTTAACTCACTATCCCACCCCAGAAAGGAAACATACATCAAGTAAAATAATGAAAGACGTTGAAAGTAGCATAAGGCAGATAGTTTATGCTGGAGTTAGATTCGATATCCGAGCCAAAATCTGAGTGAAAGTAAGAATCAATCTTTCAAACCATCAAATCTATTCATCACATAAGATATATGGTTTTACTTATTCTTCACATAATCTTTAGATTGTTATAATGGCCAGTAAGAAAAAGCATATTCTCATGAGTTATTATGGCCAGTAAGAAAAAGCATATTCTCACGAGTTATTTATTTCTTTATTTATTAGTTTATTTATTTATTTATTTTTCCCCTGTTTGGTACATCGTGGGGAAAGACAAAAGACCATATAAGTGACTTCAACTCCAATGTCCTTGACTAGGAACGTCTGAAGCTTTTGTGCTTTAGCTGGTACAATCACATTCACAACAACAAAATTCAAAAAGGCTTCTCAGTGGAAACTTACCGACCAGGGAGAGGACAATCAGAATGCATGCACCTAATTCAACTGCTCTGCGACTTCCCATTTTAGTTACAGCAATAGTGTGCACGTTTTCCGTCAACGTTGTGGACCCAGTTCCTGTACCCCATAGACCAGCCAATACACTTGAAATGCCTTCCAAACCAATCCCTCGACTAACAACTCCTGGAGTAGGAGGTCTAGATGCCACCAACAATGAGGATGCATGGTATGAACCAACCTAAAAATTGCAATACAAACCAAAACCTGAAACAGGGTATTTACACGATTCGGAGGAAATATCAAGCAAAGAACTTCCTAGAGCAAGCAAAAAAATTAAGAAAAAGATTTAATATTAAGTCATTGACTGAATATATTTAAAAAGATTTAATGTCAGACAATGACTGAACATAGTTTTAAGGGAACTAAAAACAATGATCGAGTAATCTTAATCGAAGCATCTTCTAAGGTTATTAGAAAGGCAAACAAAAATAAAGAATCTATCAAAACAAAAAATATATATATATTATGCTAATCTTCTTAGGTAGTTTCCTTGTGTTCAAATTAGTTCCATAATACAACCAAGTCACAAAAAGAGTTCCTAGGACTTGCTTCTACATGTTGTAATGATATTGGGATCTCTGCGACACTTCAGAACGAACAGCTAAAAATATAAAAAAGCCAAAATCTTTCCCATCGCTACAGAAACAAAAATTTTATTGCTTGAGTTGTTCTTTAGTCTTCAATTAAACTATCTATTTGGTACTGAAACTGCAGCCTCATCAGTCCCAAAAGCTGCTTTCTTTTCGTGCATTTGATATTGGAACCATAGACAAGTAATAATTAAAACTAAGCAAGCATTACTCTTTACTTAAGCTCCAAAGTCTCTATCGACAAAAGCAAGCAGGGTCCAGAACATTAATTTGCCTATTTCAGTTGTAATAAAAGCAAACCAGCCACCTGATATACATCCATCAGCGAAACAGTCTCATAGAATTTAAAGATCCTATACTCCAAAGATAAGCAGTAAATTGGAGAACAAATAATATTTGAAAAATACTTGAAAAGAAAACACAAGTGGAATTCTAACTTGTAATAAAACTATTAAAATCACAGTAACCAATACACAAGAAGCAAGAGAAAACTAACCGAATCAACTGATGCAACTATGGAGACTACACACATAACAAAAGCCATTTTCCAAGTGAAGACTGGAGTACCCCATTGTAAGGGATAAGGAAACCTAAACCATGGGGAAGATTTTAATGCATGAGAAGTATCAACTCGACAGTGCTTCATCCTTGAAACATGCTTTCTGCAATGTTCAGATATTACATTTGAGGCAGGTACATTTATATCACAACCTTTATAGCTATAGGCTCCAGCTTCTGTAAGTAAGAAAGCAGCTGCCCATGTGATTGCCAGACCCAATGGAACCTAGCAGTTAGGCATAACCAACACATAAATCTCGCAAAATTTCTCAAATACAAAACAAAATCATGATTTTTTTTCAACTTACCGCGTATATTAAAAATATCCGGTGCCCAAGAATGGATATCTTACGCAGGTACTGCAGAAGCCAAAAATAAACAGACACACAAATAAGTTCTTGTCAAAATTGAACTACATAAGAAACAAAACTTCCTGTCAGCAAAAAGAAATCAAGACTAGCTTAAGTAAAACTTACAAGAGAAAATAAAACAACCAGTAGTATTTGCACTGCTCCAATCTCAAGACAATTACCAACTAAAGGGAAACCGTAACTGTAAAATGAAAGTCCAACAGCAGCAATAGTTGGAGAAACAACAACAGGATTGATCAACCTGAAAAGCAAAGGCAAATCTGCGAATGTTTATTCATTGAAACCAATCAAATATTTAATACAGTGCACAATTGTGATACAAACTAAAGCTACAGTGATTATTTCACCAAAAAGGCAGCTGAAAAAAGTATCCTATTCCACAAGCCTGGCCAAGGTTCAAGTTTCCTTTCCAAGCACAATAACAACAACGAAAAGAAAAGGACACAAAAACAAAACAGAATAAAAGATGTTTCAAAAAAAACAAACCAAACCAAATTAAAAAGAAAGACCACAGTGGTTCACAAACCAAGCAGTAAAAGATTCATAGAGTATCGGAACCAAAGTAGTATATTCATTTGCACAGGAAAAGGGAGATTACTTATAATTATTTTCAACAAAAAAAATGGCAAGTAAAAGAACTTAAAAGAATATTAAAACAATCAGAAATTCTTAATAGATTTTTTTTTTTTTTTTGGATTAGTGGAAAACTCTGGATAGAATTAACAGATATAAACACTATCGAAGTCTACTCTATGTTGACATGAACACAAAGGCCAATAGCAACAAAATGTCAACATAAGACAACTCTCTAAAATCAACACACAAGAGCTAAATGACACCCTCCCAAATACCAGATTGCACTGGATGAAAAGCACCAGATGGGACCCGAGACCTAAGTGTTTTTGTCATTGTAATATCCCCACAATACAATCAAAAAGTTTCTTGGTAAGAAATATATTTTTGAGATTAAACTACATGTGACAATGTGACAAAGCCGTAGAAAGATATCCTTTCACCTTGACCGATCTGGGGGCATATTGTCCTTTTTTAAGCTTTTTTGTTACGTAAATGGCCTAAGTTTTTGAAAACTAAAAAAAGGGTTGTTTTTTGCATCAATGAGATGTATAACGATGTATATTAATGATGTATTGATTTGTGATTTATCATTAATTAACTTGATGGTTTATCATTGATTAACTAGCTAGTTTATAAATGATTAATTAATATTAGTTAGTGATTGACCAATTTCATTTAATATTTTACCGGTTTGTCAATGATAAATCATTAATAGACCAATGGTAAACCAAATTATTAGTGATAAACTCTAGTTAATTAGTGATGTACGAAAGTTAATTAATGAGATACATCAATAATGTACTGGTGCCTATCAATGATGTACTGCTATGGATATATATATATATATGTATATATAGTATATAAAGTATTTAAAGTTACATCTCCCCAATTTCCAAGAAACTTAATCGTTTCTCTAATTTTTGAAAAGTTCACTCATTTAGTTAAAAAGGTTGCCAAAAATAGGCCATTTACCTAATTTCCTACAATGTTTTATCTTTAAAGAAAAAACATAAACAAAAAACAAAGAAGAAGAAGAAGAAGAAGAAGAAAGAAAGAAAGAAAGAAAGAGAACACTCATAATTTAACTAAACTGTTTGCTCATATATCGTTAAACAAGGACGGACCATATAAAGGAAGTCTGAAGGGAAGACTTTGTAGTCACTGTAAAGACTTAAGGCGCATTACACAAGAGCACCCAGTCAAGGACGGACCATATAAAGGAAGTCTGAAGGGAAGACTTTGTAGTCACTGTAAAGACTTAAGGCGCATTACACAAGAGCACCCAGTCAAATGGCTTTTCTATTTTAGAATGCAGATTTCGGGATCAACTTTTAACAGCAGACAATTTCCAGAAAGAATAGTACTAATGAATGTATGCTTGTTGTTGACAACTTCTGAGTGCCATACCTATCTCATTTGAACGTATGCTTTGCCCTTAGCACACACCAAGTTCACAAGGAGGATTCCTGACTGTTTGTCATAGGACAAATCATTTTTCTTCCAGGGGTCATAGAAAATACTGAAATGTCAATAGGGCTTCAGAATACCGAGCATGGGTTATCTTTGCTTTCTTCCTCTGTATATTGTCTTAGTGAAAATACATATATTCTCAATTACCAAAAGAAAATTTTGAAGCTACTTGTGCATCCTTTTTAAATTGAAGGATCTGAGCTGATACAAATATGATCAATCAATCCAGTTTCTTCCTCCAAATAATTAAACAAAAAAAAAAAAAGAAACCATACAGACCTAATTCTTTCGTTAACCAGCAACTTCCACCAAATCACACAAGGAAATTAAAACCGGTGACTACCGAAATTCAGCAATTCTTTTTATTGCTTCCATCAATTATTTGTTTCAGACTCGGTTCAGCAATGTGTGTTGCATTGAACTTCTAGTGCAATACAGAGTTCTTGCTAACTTCAACTTTTATCCCCCAAGTATACCAATCAAAACCAATATCGATTTATTCTAATTCATTTATCTATGCTTAGATCAAAGCTACCACCTGTAACATAGGACTGTCCTAGCAAAAGTTTTTTGATGACATAAAGGAAAATTTGAACCCCTAGATTGGTATATAAGAAACTTATGGCGCATGTTCCATTTCATCCGCATCCTTTTCATGCCCATAAGGATTTCAGCCCTTTTAACATCAAATCAGTCACAACAAATAACTAGACTCGTACATGTAGGAAGAAAAATATTTCAATATAGAGGAGACCAATAAACAATTTGACATTCATTATTGATCCATTGTAAATAGGAAAAAAGCAATTAATTTCTAGTTGACAATTTAATGGACAAAATATTGTCGTCTACTCTCACAGACTCATCATATTGCAAACGTTTTTATGAAACCTTAAACAACAGACTTCTAATTTTTCTGCCGAAATAGATAGCAATCAGGGGAAAACTATAAAGATACCAAGCATACCTCAAAAATAAAGACATCAATCCACTATATCCAAGTAATGTTTGGAAAGCTGAAGCTATAATTATAGCCCCCTGTAGCTCCTTCATGATATGCTTGAAACTCTGGTGTTGAATGATTTAATAAGATCTCAATTAAACTTAGTAGGATAAACAAGCTTGCAAAAGTCAATGATTGGTAACGTTAATCAACGGTAATACTTGAAAAACAAATTTTAAAAGAAATTATAAAGACCCATGCGTTTTATCCCTAAGACGAAGCACAAATTCAATATCTTTCTTCAAATGACAAACTTAGCACAGTTTATTTCATGTAGCCTATAATGGGAACATAAAAGTTCAAAACATGACGCAACGCGACATATGTTGCACAATTTTGTCATCTTGCTTGGAAGCGTTCAATGTTTCCATGTCCTTAAATATTAAATTACATTATTCCCTTCTGAAAAACTCGATCTTGAACAAAGGAAGTTGATACTCCAACAACTAATCTGACTAGCTGTAAAGCATTAGGTATTCAATCTATTAACCTACGTTACTGTTAGAATCTGCAAATCTTGTAATTCCCTGTAAATTAGCTGATTTCATTCTAGGCTAATTGATGGCTGATTATTAGGTGATTGACAGCTCATTACTAGGCTAAATGATGGCTGATTGTTAGGTGATTGACAGCTGATTATAGGCAGATTTTTAGGTGTTAATATCAGGGATTATTTTTCCTTTTTTTAAGTAATCCTCAACTGTATAAATTGTAGCCCTTGCACAAAGTTTGTAGACAGTCAATAATAAACAAAAAAGTTTTTTTCTCTCAATTTCTATATGGTACCAGAGCCTTAAAGCTCTACAACCCAAATTTCTTAGTTCAATTTCTTTCGGCAGTCCTGCATTTTTTTGTCTAGTTGACTTCTCGATCCGACAAGCATGAGTTCAGAGAAGGAAAATGTTTCGTCATCAGTCACCACCAATCCCTCGGCTCCTTCTGTGATTGCGCAACCCTTCGGAGAGGGTTCTTCGCTGCAGATCACCAATCACAAGTTAGATGGAAAAAATTTCCCCAATGGTCGCAGTCCGTTCAGCTCGTAATTAGAGGAAGAGGGAAACTTGGCTACATCAATGGCAAGGTCAAGCGTCCGAATGTCTTGGATCCAACCTATGCAAATTGGGAACTCAACAATTCTCTCGTCATGGCTTGGCTCATCAATTCGATGGAGCCACACATTAGTCGCACCTATTTGTTTCTCTGAACCGCCAAAGCTATTTGGAATGTCATGAAGGAGAATTATTCTGATCTTGAAAATGCTTCACGAGTTTTTGAGATAAAGAATAAACTCAAGGCATTCCAACAGGGTACTATGGACATTAACTCTCTACAAACATTATGGCAAGAGTTGGATATGCATTATGAAGTAGATTGGGGAGATCTTGAGGAGAACACGAAGTTTCAGAGGCACCTTGAAAAGGAGCGTTTATATGAGTTTCTAGCAGGCCTCAACAAGGAGTTAGATGAAGTTTGTGGCCGAATTCTTGGTCGAAGGCCGCTGCAAACAATTGGAGAAGCCTTTGCAAAGGTCCGACGTGAAGCTAGCCAGCGGAGGGTTATGCTTGGATAGAAGGACCAACCAACCACACCACTTAGTGATCGACTTGTAGAAATGAAAGTTTTGAGAGAGTTTTGAGAGAATATTAAATATTTCTTATTTCTCTGAATCAAAATTACACATAGATACTACATATATAGTGGTACAGCGGTTGACTTTTCTAATCTAATAACGGAAAGAAAAACTAAACTAAGAAAGGAAGAATTGTCAAATTACAACCCAATAAATCCTGATTCTATAGCTGTCAATCAGCTAAATATTTCCTTGTTTAATCCCTAGAATCTGGATTCTAACT
>CAMOHE010051696.1:2651-132965 GCA_946598075.1 Artocarpus hirsutus
GAGACTTAGTAGAAAGTAATGTATTATTTATAAGAAATCTTGTTCCTTCGGGTAATAATATATTGGCTCTTCCATAGCCTTCAATAATTTTTGTACTACCAGATATTGTATTAACATTAGCTTTGCCCATTATCAAGTGAGAAAAATATTTTTTATCTTTAAGTATGGTATGCGTTGTTGCACTATCAGCGAGACACATATCTTCATCATTGATCTTGGGTCTGGGGAATATCCATATTTTCTTCATTCAAATAAAACAAAAATACATTATAAGAAATATTACAATCCAACAAAGTAAAATATTAGATATTGAAACCATAGTTAAAAAAAAAAAACACACCAAAACACACCTCAAACCAAATAAAAACAAACCAAAAAATAAAATCCTAGAAATGATTTTAGTTATTTTTGGACAGTCCTATCACCAATTAAATGATCAATTCTCCCTTCAGGATGAGTCTACCTTCGAAGAAAGAAGCTCCAACAACACTATACGAAGATAATGCTGCTTGCATAGCTCAATTAAAAGGAGGATACATCAAAGGAGACAGAACAAAACACATTTCACCAAAATTATTTTTCACCCATGATCTTGACAAAAATGGTGATATTGATGTTCAACAAATTCGTTCAACAGATAATCTGGCAGATTTATTCACAAAGGCATTACCGATTGCAACATTTGAAAGATTGGTGCATAATATTAGAATGCGTCGGTTTAGAGATCTAAAGTGATGTTTCCATGAGGGGGAGGAAATACACTATGCACTCTTTTTCCCTTGATTTAGGTTTTGTCCCACTGGGTTTTTCTAACAAGGTTTTTAATGAGGCAACTCTTTTGGCGTATTATACAAGAATAATGTACTCTTTTTCCTTCACTAGGATTTTTTCCACAGATTTTTTCCTAGTAAGGTTTTAATGAGGCATATTTTTTATAATGGACATCCAAG
The DNA here is from genome assembly GCA_946598075.1 of Artocarpus hirsutus. Classification (NCBI taxonomy): domain Eukaryota; kingdom Viridiplantae; phylum Streptophyta; class Magnoliopsida; order Rosales; family Moraceae; genus Artocarpus; species Artocarpus hirsutus. The sequence continues at coordinate 3,602 of CAMOHE010051696.1, forward strand.
GAGGAGTGTTATGAATATAGTATTATGATGGATGTCCATAACCCCCAAAGTCTTCAAGTCTCATAACCCCCAAAGCTTCACAAATTTCATAACCTCTATTTGTTACAATTTATTCATAGTTATTTTCTCCATTTACAACACCATTAAGCCTATTGTAACCTATGGGCATCTTTAGCCTATAAATAAAGGCTTTGAGAGGCATGTAAAATAGAAGAAGAAAAGAAATAGATATTATTTTCTCATTCTCTTGTGTTCTTCTTTACTTCTATACTATATTCTCTTGTTTTGTCCTTTTTATTTCACAACAATATGCATGAAAGGATCAATAATTTTTTTTTTTTACAATCTATGCTTATTTGGGAGAGAGAATTATAAGATGATTGGATTAGAGTAATTTAAAATTCTAAAAAAAAGGAAAAAAATAAGAAAAACAAAAAATTTTGTTCCCTTCCAATTTTGAGTCTTGGACGAAACTTATCCACTTAATTGGATTATGGTGTTAAAATAACTTCATTAATCCTCATTTTAAAGGACATCAATTAAAATTAATAGTAGTTATTATTTTTCTTTATTCCTTCTCTATACAAAAAACAAAGGAAGTAAGCATCGTTTTCTTTTTTCTTTTCATACACTATAGGAGAAAGGACTGCTTTTCTTCTGTTTTTTCCTCACCTAAATTGTCAACTTGTCCCTCTTGCAAAACAAGGCCTAGGAATATTCACACACACTCATGACCATCCTTTCTATCATACCAATGAATTATCTATCCTTCAAATCTTTTATCCCTCTTACCAGACACATACTCAAACTCCAAAAGTAGGTTTGGAAATTTAAAATAAAAAATAAAATCCTAGTTAGGAGCATGGACAAATACTTCATTCAAAATTTGAAAATTTCAATAGAAATTTTGGCATTTTAGAGCTAATAAAATATCTTTTAATCATAAAAACTTCTGCCATAATTTGAAGAAATATTATTAAATATAAAAAGAAAATATCGATTTCAATGACTTTACAGTGTAAAGTTGTACAAAATTTGTAAAAAAATTTTAGAAAATAGTGGAAAAATTTAAGAAATTACTGAAAAATATCATACATATCATTAATAATAATAGTTAAAGGTATATTTCTTTTTTGATTTTATGAATAGTTTGTAAGATGCATAGGTATTTTTGTCACCTAATGACTACAATTTTAGATATACTAAGCTATTTTTCTTAAAAAAAAAAGGGAGAATAAGTCAAATAGCATATTTGGAATAAGAATTAGTAAATAACCTCATATGTTATGTCATGAGAAGTTGAGAACAAAAACTTAAAAATACCCTTATATGTTTCTCTTTCCCTGTCACGCCCTAATCGGAATAATGACGTAGTGGTTTAATTAACAACAATTAATTAAAATAAACTTAAACCCTGAGAATTTGCTTTTATTTTCGAGAACATTATCCTAAAATTTGTTAAAAAACAAAGCTAACAAAAATTAACAAGAATAATTTGAAATAAATTTTAACATAACATAATCAAAGGAAAATTATTGAAATAACCTTGTAAACACAAGAAATTAAAAGGATGTGTCAAATACTGTATGGATCCTATGGAACCACACAATAATGCATACATAATTCAAACACAAATAGAATTACAACCAAATTGTAATCCAACAAAACAAATCATAATGCATGAATATAGTCTTATTATCATGTGCCTTGATTAAAAAACGAGTAAACAACACAACTCAAGAGCACCGTGAGCAATCCAACAACAATCTACTCAGTTGTGTATTACAAACCTCCTAGGGGTGGAAAAAAATAAAAAGACAAGTAGAAAAATTGTGAACGAAAGGTTCAATAGGACTTTAAGTTCTAAAACAACATTAAATAATAGAATAGAATCAATACAAATAATAAACAATATGATTTCATTTAAATCGAAAAATCTTACCATATGCTTCATATGATTTATCTCAAATCATAAATTAATACTTACTTAGTCCAAGGCCTGGAATGACCACCACTGTAGTGGCCCGATTAGGGTTTTGAGACCTGCCCTCTAGATCGCTCTCTGCACGATTTGAACTCTATGTGGCACCATGTGTTTGAAAACACATCCAATTGGCATTTGAAAACTCTTTAACATATTATTTCTCTCAAATATGCTTATTCAAAGATATCAACCTTTAATTAAAATTATTCTTTTATAAACATGTTTTCAAAGCATTTGAAAATATCTTTAAAACATAATTCAATCCTTAAAGAATTCAAGAATATAATTTACGGCCAAAACACTTTAAATAACATGGATACTAAGAAAGGGTAAAGAGTCCTACCTTAATTCCTAGCAACGGAACATTCTTACACTATAAACCGCTCTACATAATGTTAGCCCCACGGAGGCAGCAATTGTTAGACTAGTTGTCCTGATGATTATATGATATAGTTTTTGGTGATATTTAATCAATAAAGAGTTTATTAATTATTTCATATATCATTCTTGTCTTCTTTATATTCATTTATGTTGAATATATGATAAGCAAACTAAAGCCTAAGACTGTCAATCTAAACCTTTAAGATCATGCATATGCTAGATAGATTACGTGGAAGACATGAATCTTAAATGTGATAGTCTAAATAAAAAAGATCCACAATCGACGGAATAAAGTTAGACGCTTTATTCATATTAAGATTGCTATATTGTCTACATTTCTAATGGAGAAGGCTCGTCTTGGTCATCGAAGTTGGACTCTACGAGTAGAAACATTAGTATATTGTCATACTTGACTATATATTGGATCAGGACTAAAGTTAAATAGATTTGATTAATAATCCTATTTCTTAAATCAATTTACTTTGGATAATCATATATGTTACTTCTTAATCTTGAAATGAATCAATGCACTCGTATTCTTGACCTTATCTTTTGATATATCAAAAAGTGATATCTTGAATTATATGAAGGCATATGGCAGTATGGAGACATGACTTTTAATTGAAGTAGACTCGTTATTCATAGATACGGAATCTATAGCTCTTTTCTAGAGAATGATATTCTTTTATGGGCATTAACCTGTAATTGGAAATAGAAGCGCTCAACTATTTGGATATATATATGTAATCGAATGGTATACTATTTATATTGGTTATGAATAGTAATTTTTCAATGGTAAGATAATGGAACAAAGGCTAAATATGATTGGGAAGGTGAAATGAAATTTATCCTTCAGCCAATTATGAATATCTTACGGGGATATTACGCATTATAATATGTCATGGACGATAAACTTAATAAAGTTTTGTAATTTATATATAGTTCAAGAATGTGGTTTTAAGCTTTAGTAGAATAGTTTTAGAGTTTATAATCATAAATGTACAAGTCAGGGACATCTTATTTTATAATTATAGGAGTTTGATTTATATATGCCCATTGGGCTCTTTTGCTAGGTCATAATATTCCTGTAATGATAGGACGTGTTTTTTCGACAAATTGGTAACTTATGTTAATTTTTAAGATTGACTAAAATTTGATTAATTAGATTTAATAATTCATGCTAGTTTATTGGTTAAATTAATTTTATAAATTAATTCAAAAATAAACAAGTTGAATTATCTGATATATATATATTATTTGATATGGAATTACCTATTTAGAATTGTTCTAATCATATAACTTCTCTATTAGGTTATTGAATTAAAATTTAAATTCTATAATAGATACCTGGATCAAATAAAGTAGGATTTATCTATTAGATTTGAATAGGTAAATCAAGATATCTCATAGAAGTTGAGAAAATGTGTCGGCTAGGTCTGTTGCAACCAAGCGATCGCCTGCCATACATAGGGGGCGATCGACCACCTCTACTAGATTGGCAGTCCTGTTTCACATATTTTTGCTTTTGGATTTTGATTCTAATTTGAATTTTGAGGCCAAATAAGATAAGGACTAGTCCCAATTTGACCACCATATAAAGGGAACAATTTTTTATTGTTTTTTTACATCACTTAAGGAATTTAAAGAGAGTATTCTATTGAGAAAAACTTTGAAACTCTCATAGGTCCATTATTCAACATTACAAACATTAGCTCTTGGTTTTCACGAGTGGTTGGAAGAAGACTTTGCCAAGGGAAAGACTAAACAAGGTGTGCTCACCTGCATTCCAATCACGGAAAAGAGCATAGCAAAGAAGGCCAGTTGGTTGAGGCTCTTCCGATAACGGTTCTCTCGCAATGGTTTTGATAGAAATCTTCCTTGTTCAAAATCACATTTTCTGGTCTAAAAGAGGTAGATAAGATCTTTAGTTAATTTATATACATAATATGTCTAATTTGTTATTTAAAAAAAGGTTTTAAATAAAAATTTTTAAAATTTCGTTGTGTACTTATTTTCAAACAATTGGTATCAGAAAGATAGTTTTACTTTTATTTTACGAGTTTGTGATCATGCTTTATATATAGATTATGTGATCTTAATCTCTCCTATGTTTAAATTATATTTTTAGAGAGTTGACACTCCAGGGTTTCTATATGTTTATATATTGTCATGAGATTTTATGGTGCATGTTTATTAATTAATTATCATTAATTAAATTTATGTTTCAATTATTATTTTAATTAATTAATTATTTTTTCTAGTTATGGTTCCTTAGAGGTTAGAATTTGTATTTAGGTTTTTTATGTAATTAAATGGTCGACTATCATTAGCGTCTAGGTTTGTTATTTAATTTTTAAAAAATTTTTTAAGCTAGAAATGGTATAGGTTTTTTTTTTTTTTTTTTTTTTTAAATTTCAATTAAAATTGTTGAAGATGGATATAAGAGATGGAGATGATTGCTGATTTATTTGCTTCTTTGTGTTTATAAAGTTTTTATAAGTTTTTTAAATTGTTATTAAAATTAAAACTTGAAAAATAATGAGAAAAATTAGTTCTTAGGTCTGGGTTTTGCGATAGGCCAGTTGATCGCCCCCTCGGTAGTCGGGTTAACTGGGCTCAACTTTATAGCTGGTCTGTAGGACAGAGCTGGTTGATCAGCCTCTATTTTAAACGATCAACTGAGTAGCATCAGAGGGTAGATGTTTGTTATTTTTCTGATAGCTTTCTTTTATGAGACAAGTTGAGAAAAAAAAACAAAATTTGTATGATAACCAAAGAATAATTTTCGTCTGTACAAAATTGAAATTAAAGACGGACGCCACATGAGACGGGTACAAGGAGAAGATAAAAGATGAAGAATCAATATATGTTTCGATTTAACTTTTGTAATCTTTATTTTCTCTTCTTTAGTGTGGAACCATAATATTACGGTTATTTATTATATTGCTTGTAACTTTGCTTGTCGCATTGTTTGTTTGCTTTTTAATATGTTTTATCTTGTATGTTGATAATATGTCATGTAGACTAGGGAGTGCCACTCATTAAAAGTTATTCATACATATTAACATAAAACCTTGATTTCTAAAATATTGAGTGGAAGAAGGTTTTCGAAGAGAGGACTTAAGGCCTTCATCGTTAGTCCATAGGTAACATATGATGGTTTCGACCTCTAGAAAGGGATGCATCATGTATCGAGTTGGATTTTTAAAATAATGATTTGCTTTAGCATGTTCTATCATTGTTCACCCCTAGGTAACAATTATATACCATGGATAAAGTAGTTGAAACGATGGTTAAACACTAAAATTAATTTTTTTATTAACTACTCCTAAGAGCTCTATAAATAAAATTGGTGGCCAAAGAAAGCGATTATCAATATATACTAGATTAGATGGGTCATAGATGATATATACTAATCAGAGAGGATTCATGTTTCTAATTGAATTTGGCAAGTTTCCCCTAGGCAACTTGTTGAATTTTGAGTTAGAAATCATCGTTGTAAGGTTGTAGTATTTTTCAAGGTTTTGACACATAAATACATTGTATGTTTACTTGTTTGTATCGCAATAAATCGTTATTGTTTGATATATAAATCTTTAGTATAGATCAAAATGTCTAAAAATGCTTTACTTTTGATACTTGATAATACTTTAGCTGGCAAGAACTATAATGATTGGAAATAGAACCTGAATATCGTCTTATCCTTTGAAAAACTAAAATTTGTACTAACCACACTGTGTCCTTCTGCACTTGTTGGCAAATCCACTAATGAACAAATCTAAGCGTATGATCGTTGGAAGGATGCTGATGATTAGGCCTGCTGCTATATCATGGCTAGCATGAATAACGTGCTATAGGTTCAACATGAAGATCATGAGAATGCTCGTCAGTTCATGGATAATCTTGAGGACATGTTTGGATGCCAAGTCTTAACGACTCAACAATGGGCTCTTCAGAAGCATCTCAACAACAAATAAAACCGGGGACGCCTGTAAAAAAATGTTGGTCATGGGATACCTTGTTGAGGCTCAAACCCATGGAGCTAACATCGATGCTAAGTCATATATGAATATGGTTTTTGAGACTATTTCTAAGGAGTTCATCCCATTTAGAGCTTCATATAACTTGAACAATAGATAGGATATTACCTTAACTGAGTCGATGAAGCAGTTACATGAGTTTGAAAACTTGATCAAGGAAGCTTCGAGTGGTGGCGATATGAACTTAGCGTTTGCATCTAGTTCCAACTCTAACTTTGGGAATAGAAAGAAGTAAAAGGTAAAGAATAGGAAGTCTTTTATTTTGGCAAGGGCAAGGAAAAGAGAAAAAACAAAGAAGAGGAACCCAAAAAAACTAAAGTGTTTTTCCATAGGAAAGTCAGGCACATCAATTAGAATAATTGCAAGGACTTCTAAGCTAAAAGAGGTAAGTGAAAACTTTTGGTTGTTGAGACTTGTTTAGTTGAAGAATCAATTGACACCTTGGTATTAGATTTTGGAGCGACTAATCATGTTTATATTTCTCTGTAGGGGTTCAAGGAAACAAGAAGTCTACTATATGAGCACTTCACGTTGCTGATGGGTGATGGATCCTTATAGTTGGCTAAAGTAGTAGGAAACATCCATCTTTATTTGGATTGTTAAAGGGTTTTGGTTTTGAGAGATTGTTTTTACGTTCCTAAATATAAAAGGAATTTAATTTTCATCACTTGTTTATTAAACAATTCTTATTTAGTTTCTTTTAAGAATAAAGTTGTGACTCGTAAAAACAAATCTTTGATTTGTACTAGATGGATGTAAAACAACCTATATTTTATAAAAACCTAAGATGCACTCATTGCTAAATACCGAGACAAATGATAAATCTTAAAACTTCTCACTCTAATAAGACTTATCTTTGACACTTACGATTAGGTCTCATTAGCCTGAATAGGATTCAAAGGTTGGTAGGGGATGGACCTATAAATCATTTAGAGATGGAATCTATACCATAATATGAGTCTTGTTTAGAGGGCAAAATGACCAAAAGACCATTCGTGTCTATGGGAAATCAAGTAAAAGGGTTCTAGAGCTTATGTATAGTGATTTTTATGGTCCCATGAGTATCAAAGTACGATGATGGTATGAGTATTTTGTCAATTTTATTGATGAATACTCAAGATATAGGTATGTTTATTTTAGGCATCATAAGAGCAAAACCTTTGAAAAGTTCAAGGAGTTTTAAGCAGAAGCAGAGAAGGAATTAGGTAAACCTATAAAGGTTTTAAAGAATTCTTAGGACACTTAATAAAGGATGTGATTTTATCCCATTTGACTGTGCCTGGCAATCCATAACAGAATGTCATGGCTGAGAGAAGGAATAAAACTTTGTTGGATATGGTTAGACCTATGATGAGTTGTTTCACATTGCCATTGTCTTGTTGGGATATGCATTACAAATCACATGTTATTTTTTGAACAATGTGCTTTCAAATTTGGTTCCTAAAACTCCTCATGGGTTGTGGATGTTGGAAAACAATACGCAGCAAAATTTTAAAAATTTTAAATGAGAGTATTTTTTCAAAACACAAGTTTGACATGCTAAAAACATAAAATAATAACAGATCTTACTTACCTTTTTTGTAAATCAAAAAGTAGCAGCAATCTATGAAGACAGGGACATTCAAGAAGAGCCTCAACTAACTGGTCTTCTTTGCTATTCTCTATCCACGATCAAAGTGTAGGTGATCATATGTCGTACAGCTTTTCCTATAGTGTCTCTCCTTCCAACCACTTGAGAAGACTTAGAGCTATGGTTCTTGATGTCAAACAATAGCTCTCAAGGAGTTTTAGAGTTTCTCAAACTAGAGTACTCACTCTTTGTCTCTCAAGTGATCTAAATAATAAAGAAAACTCACCCCTTATTTATAATGGTCGAATTTGGGGTTAAACCTAATTAGAGTATGCCTCAAAATTCAGTTTGGATCAACTTCTTATGAAAAATGTGTCAAAAATGCATATACTGATTATCACTTGATCGATTTGTCAAACTTACTCTATCGACGAGCTGAAGTTTCCCATCAGCCTACCGAACATACGATAATCTTATATCTGGAGAAGATCTTATTTTCCTTCCTAGAATCTTAGATAGAGCCTTAGTTTTAATTCAAAGAACCCAATAGAGAAGTTATTTGATTAAAACAATCATAACAGATAATCCCATAGAAAATAAAATATTATGAGCTAACAAAGGGACTTGATGGACCTATATAGTTCAAGCTTTTGATAATTATGAAACCTAATATCCCAGATATACATTTCATAATTATCAACTCTAACGCTAATCTACTAAAAGCTTAGAGCTGCACTCTCGACCTATATAGAATTACGAAGCCTGAATAGCTAAGTCTCCATGACCTATCATTATGTATCGTATTCCTATAGGATCATCTATGATCGGCTGAAGGATAAATTTTGTCTTACCTTTTGAATTATTTTTATCTTACTTTCCATTACCTTACCATCGGAAAACTTACTATCTAAGGATAGTATACCATTCGGTTGCACCTATGTATCTAAATGGTTGAGCACTCCAGTCTTCCAATTACAGGATAACACATATAAAAAGATATCATCAACTCCTAAAGAGGAGCTATGGATTCCGTATATATGAATACAAGTGTATGCTATCAAGAGTTATGTCTTTAATGTACCGGTATGCGTACCATCATTAAATATAAATGTCACCCTTTGGTACATCAAAAGACATAAGTCAAGACAACAGGCTTACTATTCCTCTCAAGATTAATATACGACACAGATAAATGTCTAAAGTGAATTAATTTGCTGAGATAGAATTATTAATCCAAATCAATTACACTTTATGTCTCGATCCAATGCTTCATCACCTATGACAATGCTCCAATGTTTATATTAGTAGAGTCCACCTTCAATAGTCAAGACAAATAATCTCCTGTTAGGGATATAGACAACATAACAATCTTTACATGAGTAAAGCACCCAACTTTATTCCCTTGATTTTGGATCTTATAATTTAGACCATTACCTTTAGAATCATGTCTTTCGTATAACATGTCCATCATATGCCTGATTCTAAAGGCTTAGATCGACAATCTCAGACTTTTGTTTACTTATCATACATTCAACAAATATGAATGTAAAGAGGACAACAATTTGGTATATGAATAATAAATAAATTCTTTATTTATAAAAATGTCTCCAAAAACATATTACATTTTTATTCCTTAGGGCATACATGTTTAACATGAATCTATGAGAAGAATGGTTGTTTAAATACTTCCTTTCGAGGTCCCTATCAATCTTGAGAGGAGCAAAAGATGGCAGATCAGGTGTTGGAGCTAAGGCAGTGGGACACTAAGTGTTAGTGGTCGAGGTGCTCAGTGGTCTTTTTGGCCTGGAAGAGGAACCGCTTGAAGCTGCCATTGGCACTCCACCAGGCATCCCTCTAGTCCACGCCGGAGGCTATATGCTTCTCAAAGTCATCGAAGTCACTAGTTATTAGGTTTTCTTTTCTACGATGGTACAAGCCCACAATGACAAAGGCCGAGTTCAGGCGATGGCCACGAGGAGGGATATTGCTTGATAATTCCATCGAAGAGTTATGGCCATGTGTGAGGGAAGGGAAGAGATAGAGATGAAGCTTATGGAATTCACAAGGAAGAAGAAGATCAAAATTTCTTTTTCTTTTTTTTGTTAGTTTATTAAATTTTTAAATAATTTTTTTTAAATCTATTGGGGCCATTTTGGTCTTTTAGTAGTAAATTAAGGTCATATGCTGATGAGAATATGAAAATGCACATTTCTTAAAGCTAAAATCAATCATTTTGCATTAACATTTCTCATTAAATCCCTTAATGATAGCATTTGTGTGTTAATTAGTATTTTAGTGTGTTTCGGTGAAAATATGTTTAAAAATACGTTCTTAATGTGCTTTTATGTTTAATAATATTTTTAGTAATTTTTAGAATCATTTTTTTGTGTTTAATAATTAATTAGTTTGTAAATAATCAAAACCATAAAACTAATGTTGTGTGAATTTATTTTGAGTCTTAAAAATACCTGTAAATAAGTTTTTAGTCTATAAAATATGTTTTATAATATTTCTAGTAATTGCTAAAAATATTCCTGAGTCTTCAATAATATATCTGTTAAGGTTTATTAATTTTAAAAGTTTTTATTCATTTTTACTGTGTTTTGTGTGTTTTATTGTCAAAGAAATAAATTTAAAATAGTATAAAAATTATGTTTGTTAAATAATTAATTTTAATTTGTTTATTTTATTTTAGATTTGAAAACTGTAAGAAAAACGGAGCGAAACAGCACGAAAATGAACAAAACGATCCTTAAATGCATGAAAAATAAAAAAGGAAAATAACAATCAAAAGCAAGAAACATAACGTGCTCGTAGCTGTTCGATAAGTCCGCCCAAGCCATCTTAGCAGTTCACATGTCCAAGTCCCCCTTCGGAATTGGTTGCGGCTGTTTCATGTGAGCTTGCTTTCCTATTCGTTAGATCTACGTACTGCAGATCACCATCTAACGATGCACGTATCTCCTATCAATGCCTCAATCTTAGCCATTTTGCAAGTCAAAATCTACGTTCTAATGATCTTCAGCATGTCTCCACACGATTTTGCTGCATCGCTTCCAAGGATCATGTAAATAAATTAGCGTGAAAAAAAGAAAAAAATAAGAAAAATCATCACAAATCATATTCAAATCTGATTAAAAGGATTTGAGTGGCAATTTAATGCTTCAAAATTCCCAAAATCTCTTAAATTGCCATCGAAGTCATTTGCACAAAAAATATCCAAATAAAATGATAAAAATAATAAAAAATAAATAAATATGTACAAAATCATGTAAATAGTTACCATTCCTCTACTATAAATACCCCTCCATGGCATGCATACTTCATTCCTCCTCCTTGTGAAAAATTCTTCCGCTTTTATAAAAATGTAGTTTTAAGTTTTTATTTTTGTTTTCTTTAGTTTTTAGTTTTTATGTTGTAAAATAGTTATGCTTAGTAAAATTATATATGTTTTTATTTTTAATATGTCTTTCTAATTTTTTTTTGAGGAGAGAGTGGAAAATTCTGGTAAAACTAAGGTAAATATTATTAGTTTTTCAAAGTTTTTTAAGTAGCTATAATGTGAAAATCGTTTTTAGAAAACTTATATTTTTCTTGTTTTCTTAGCTAAAAATTCTTGCAAAATTAAGTTTTTATTTTTTGCAGACATAGCCTAGCACAAGTAATTCTCAGGAACACTTTGATTTTCATAGATAAGAAATGGCATGGTAAATGCTTAACTGTAAATTTTATTGGTAACTTTTTAGTTGGTTAATTTTGAAATCATGTCTATTTGTTTATTATTGAAATTACTAAAATAAAAAAATCTAAAAATTAAAAAATTAAAAAATTAAAAAAATTTGTAAATATTGTAAATAATTAACTTTGATCCTCAAATTCATTAACTAATAAATAACAAATAATATAATTGATATATTGGATTTTTACAATACCTTTTTCCTGTGGCATTGTTATAATTGTTGTTTCTTTTAAGTTAAAATTACACTTATTATCAAAGTTCCATCTTCCATTTAATTGAACCATATGTCTTATTATTAAAATTTCATTTATCATTCTAATTTAAATCGCGCTTCTTATTATTGAAATTCCTAAAATAAAAAAAATCTAAAAATTAAAAAATTAAAAAAATTTGTAAATATTGTAAATAATTAACTTTGATCCTCAAATTCATTAACTAATAAATAACAAATAATATAATTGATATATTGGATTTTTACAATACCTTTTTCCTGTGGGATCGACCTCAGATTTACTAAATATTATTACTTGGATAACTTTATACTTAATGTTATATTGGGCTTACACTTTTAGACCTGAACACATGCTTTACACATGATACAAATCCATGAAAAATTTAACTTTTGACCATTAAATTAGTCCTTTTGCATCTTTTTTGCGAGTTCAGGATCAATGAAAAAAAAAAAGAATAAAGACCGATGAGTTATCTTTTAAATAGTTCAAGAACTTATCAAATAATATACTTTAATTTAAATGTCAAAATTCAACACGTCATATTTTACGTCAAATTTAATAATAAATATAATATATAGCAAAAGAAAACGATAATTTTTTTATGTAAAAAAAAGTGACCTTTTAATAAATATTTATCTTTAAACTATTAAATCTATATAAAAAGTCAAATTTTAATCCGATTTAACCATTTGAAAACATAGGGTAATAGTGGGTCCCATAGATTCTTCCTAAGTAACAACGTGCTTGAGTTTCAGTTCCTTGACCACACACGCTCCACTGGAGACTACTACTTACTCGTTATTCATTAAGAATGACGAAACGAGCAAAAAACCTTTTCAAATGGACTTGGTCATTGGTCATTGGTCCTCGAAAACACTCTCTTCCAAACCGCGTTTCCACTTCCTTACCAATCCCTCCTTTTCGTCTTCAAAACTTTCATTTTAAAACTCCCCCAAAACCCCCTTTTTGCATCCAATATTCTGATCTCTATTCTCTCACACCCATAATAATTCTTGTACCAACCATGAAATTATTACACCCCACCAACACCAGCAATCATAATTCCCTCCATGGCTTCTCTCTCCAATAACCTCCACTCTATTCTTTTCTTTCTTCTCTTCACCTTATTATTTCCCAACATTCCCTCTCTTCATTCTCTCTCAACAGTTGCCATCTCTGAAACTTCAAACCAAACTCTAATTTGCGCTCTCTCAATTCCACTCCAAAACAACACCAACCCTTATATTAACTGTACAACTTTTCCTCGTAACAACCAAACCCAAACCCAAATTTCCTTCAACCCCAACAATTCGTTTTCCGAAATAGTCTCCGGAGATGGTTTTTTCTGCGGCTTGATCAACACCAACTCCACTCCTACTACTCTGACTTGCTGGAGATTTTCCTCTATCAACGGCTCCGATCTGCAGTACAAGCGGCTCTACAGTGGTCCTGCTCTCAGACAACTCGACTCTGGAAATTCCCACGTTTGCGGAATAGTAAACGACACAAACCGGCTCGAATGCTGGCAATGGTATTGGTTCAGATCCAAGTTCGACTCCAACTCATCGTCAGCTCAAAACTTGTCCAAAATCTCTGTCGGAGAGAATTTCGTCTGTGGGATTTCACAAACCAGTAACAAACTTTCTTGCTTGGGAACCAACAACGTGCTCGTGGGCCGTGAGCCCAATGGGAGTTACGTAGAGATCTCTTCTGGGTTCTCTCACGCTTGTGCAATATCCACCAATAAGAGCTTAGTTTGCTGGGGAGACGTAATGATTGATTATCCACGAGGGAATTACTTTATGTCTCTGGCTTTAGGAGAGAACCGGAGCTGTGTTTTAAGAGAGAACCAAACGGTGGAGTGTTGGGGCCAAAACGGCTTCGCTTTGCCGGAAGTTTTAAGGGAAATGAAGTTCATTTCCATTGAAGCGAAGAGGAGAGTTTTCTGCGGTGTTTTGAATTCTAATTTCTCTTTATATTGTTGGGGTGGTGATGATAATGGAATAATTGGGTCGAATTATAATTACATGGTTTTTGAAAAAGTGTTGCCTGGGCCTTGTCGAAGCCAATGTCCTGGCCATGTTGTGCCGTATTCAGAAGTGTATTGTGGGAAAGGATTAGTTGTCTGCTCACCTTTTTCGGAAGGCGAATTGTCCCAGCCGGAGAATTCACCGGTGCCCTTTTCTCCGTCGCCGGTGCCGGAGCCTCCGGCAGAGTCGTCCTCTGGCTGGAGCGGGAGAATGGTGGCTTATATGGTGGTGGGTTGTGTGGGTTCGTTGTGTTTGGCGTTGGTTTGTTGTTTCTTTTTGTATAGGTTTTGTAAGGGTAGGGTGTCTCGAGTGCACGACTCGGGCCGGTTGGATGAGGCCCAAACCCCGGCCGAACCCGATTCAAGCCGAAGACAACGGAGTATTAGTCATGCGTCTGGTCCGGTTCTAGAGAAACGATTGAGCCATTTGATAAGTATGGGAACCAATGGGACTCATTTGGAAGAGTTTTTATTAGAAACACTACTTGAAACGACAGATAATTTCTCCGAAGACCGGAAGATTGGAACTGGAAGCTTTGGCTCGGTCTACCACGGGAAGCTTGATGATGGTCGAGAAGTGGCAATCAAAAGAGCTGAAGCCTTGGTGTCTTCGTCATTTGTTGGCGGAGGAGGAGTAACCAAACTACGACAAGCGGAGGACAAAGACAACGCTTTCCTTAAAGAGCTAGAGCTCTTGTCACGCTTGAACCACAAGAATTTGGTTCGCTTGTTAGGCTTTTACGAGGACAACAAGGAAAGAGTATTGGTTTATGAGTACATGACCAATGGGACGCTACACGACCACCTCCACAAGAAGGAGAACTCCCCTCTCGCAACGTGGTATGCGCGGATCAAGGTTGCGGCCGATGCAGCGAGGGGGATCCAATACCTTCACGACTACGCTGTTCCTTCAATAATTCACCGAGACATCAAGTCCGCGAACATATTATTAGATGACACCTGGACTGCCAAGGTCTCAGACTTTGGACTATCCCTAATGGGCCCCGACGATGAAATGTCCCACCTATCCCTTGGCGCCGCAGGCACGATGGGGTATATCGACCCGGAGTACTTCAGACTCCAAAAGTTGACCACAAAAAGTGACGTTTATAGCTTTGGAGTGGTGTTACTGGAGTTGCTCTCAGGGCACAAGGCAATTCACAAGAATGAAAATGGGGTGCCTAGAAATGTGGTGGACTATGTGGTGCCTTATATTGGACAAGATGAGATACACAGAGTTTTGGACCCGAAACTGCCACCACCAACGCCATTTGAGTTAGAGGCAGTGGCGTATGTCGGGTATTTGGCAGCAGATTGCGTGGTGTTGGAAGGACGGCACCGCCCGAGCATGGCGGAGATTGTGAGCGGCCTGGAAAGAGCGTTGGCGGCGTGCGTGGCAAGGCCTTATATGTCTCGGTCAACAACCGAATCTTCCACATAATAGACATGTAAATAAATGGGCCATCCTTGCTCGGCAAATGCATATGTTTATAATTCAACTCTGACTTGGTCAATATTGTAAAGCAAAGCTGAATCTTTCTTTTTTTTTTTGAGGAAAATTTTTTAATTTTTTTTTAATACGTGTATTCAATAATTTTGTTGTTCACATTTATTTACTGGGGTTTTTGGCAAAAAGTGTATGGTCCTGCCCCAGAAGAAGAAGTTAACTAATTTAAAGAGTTTTTTACAACACATTTGTAAGATTTGGCATTTTTACTTTTTTTTATTCTGTTTTGAGCAAATTCAATGTTTAGAAACATGACAGGAGTGGGATATAACTTACCTTAGAAAGCTCCTTATCTAATTCATCTCTTCTTTTTATTTCTTTTGCTTCAATAAATTGGTCGAACCAATTCTCTTTTTACATCATATGCATATCTATAAATTATTGGTCAAACCAATGCTTCATCTTCTTCTTCTCCTCTTCTTCTTCTTCTTCTTCAGTTCTTTCTTCTTCCTTCTCTTTTTTCCCTTTTTTTTTTAAATAGCAGTGAAGAATTTAAACTCTCACCTCATAGTAGAGTTATATGTGAATTTATCGCTAAGATACGATTATTTTTTTCACCTTAAATAGTTTTATGAGTAAATTTTATTGTTGTATACTGACTATTTGCTTTTTGCATAATGCATTCCGAATTTTCAATATAAAAAATACACCATAAACTTTGAAATCAGTGGCAATTGAAGTTTAGAAGCTTCTTTAACTTTTGTTTAGTATTTTTTTTCCACGTGTTGAGCTAAAATTTTTCTTAAAATAATGAGCTTTACCCTTAAAAAAAACTCACGTGTAAATCTCGTTGCCAAAATCGTCTATATCTTTTAGTGCTCGTTAGCTATTGGACTTCAATTTTCAATGATTTTAAAATTCAAGGTGTATTTTGCTAAGATTAAAAACGTAAGATACATTATGCGAAATTCGTATAGTTTGGGATGTGACAATGCAAATTACCCTAGTTTTGTTGTGTTTTCTCACTAATTGGTAGGGTGGTTTGTTGCAAAAATTGCAATAATAACCTACCCCCAAGAAAGAAAAGCTTGATGGAGTTTTTTTTTTTTTTTCCATATTTTTTCTTTCCTTCAACTTGGTCAAGCCAATTCTTTTTCTATTCCTTATAATTTCCCCAGTGTAATTTTATTTCCCTTTTACTAATATTCAACAATGTTGCTGTTCTCATTCGTTTATTCGGGTTTTTGGCCAGAGGGAAAAAATATGCATGCTATTACTTACTCCTCTAGAAAAAGAGAGGTGAACAAGTTCTTTTGGGATCCGCTGATTGTTCTCTCTCTAACTTGGTCTTGTTTCAAATTCAGCTTTGGGAACGCCCTTTTTCAACAATGTCGGATTCGTGGAACTATTTATAACGGAAAACTATGTCTATGGCTTGGTTGGGCGACCATCTATTGACATTAGCTCTCAATGATTAGAACCGTGGGACTAATTAATATGGTGATGTGCACGTTGATAAGACTTTCCCTTTATTGACTAAAGAGGTGTGGTAAAGACTTTGATTTTGTAGGTCATATTCGAACTTTCCTTCTCCTCCAAAAAAAAAAAAAAAAAAAATACATAAAAGAAAAGTCAAAACTATTATTAAAACTAAAAAAAATAAAAACTAGACTGAACTTATGGAAGTTTTAACAAACGTGATTAGAACTAACTTTATAGTTTAAATATACTGTAATATATGAAAATTTTACATTGTTATAACGTTTTGCTTTTTATTATAACATATAAAAATTTTATATTATTTAGTAATCATAAAGTTGGTTCTAACTATATTTATCAAACACCTTTTAAGAGAAAGATATAAAATTTTAAAAGAAGGAAGAGAAAGAGAAAGAGAAAGATAGAAATTCTTTAGTTAATGATAAAAATTTGTTGTACTTCAATTGGAAGCAAATGCTTCCCTAGTTATAGTAAGATTCTGGTACTATTTATATTGACTTTGTAGCTCTTATAGTGTGAAAAGGATGTTGATGGATAGCCAACAATTATGGCTTTTCCACTTAATACTTAATTTCACAACACTCCTTTTTAGATGTCAATCATTTATGATGTCTCATTCAAAACCTTGGCTAAGAAAAACTTAGTGGGATAAAAAATATATCAAAGGGAAAAAGAGTACATCATTCTTACTTTGATGCTCTATGCTGCCTCGTTAAAAACGTTACTAGGAAAACCTTATGGGATAAAATCATAGTAAGGGAAAAAGAGTATAGCTCGTGTAGACTCCTCCTCATGTTGACATAGTTGTTCTTTATAAATTTCTCAAATGACCCATCCCAATTATGTACATGTCTGAAAGTTGATTTAGTAAGTAAGTGCCTTCATGAAAAGATCTATAGCTTTGTCACTTGAACGAGTGTATTGAATATCAATGTCTTTATTTTTTTCAAGCTCTTGGGTAAATGAAAAGAATTTTGGGGGTATGTCTTTCTTTCTCTCACTCTTAATGTATCTTTCCTTTATCTAAGTGACACATGTATTATTGTCTTCAAACAATATAGTTGGATCTTTGTTGAGTGCAAATCCACAAGTTGCTTGGATATGTTGAGTCATAGACCTTAACCATATAGATTCTCAACTTGCTTCATGGAATGCAATAACTTCAGCATGATGTGATGAAGTAGCAACTAGTGTTTGCTTTTGTGAACGCCAAGAAATCGTAGTACCTCTACATGTGAATAAATATACAATCTGAGATCTAGCTTTGAGTGAATTTGACAAATAACTTGTATTTACATAACCAATTAGTCCTTGTTGATCCTTTGGGATAAAGCAAACCCAAGTCAATTGTTTCTCGAAGATAACAAAATATGTGCTTAATTCCATCCCAATGTTTCCGTATAGGATGTAAGCTAAACCTTGTTAATAAGTTAACAGCGAAAGTAATATCTAGTCTTATATGATTAGCAAGATACATAAGAGTTCCAATTGCACGTGGGTATGATACTTCAAGACTAATAATCTCTTCATTATCTTCACATAGACAGAATGAATCCATTTCTACTTTGAGTTATCTGTTGACCACTGGGGTACTTCAGTGATTTGCTTTGTCTATATTAAATCGTTTTAAGTCATTTTCAGTATAATTTGATTGGTGTAAAAGTATTCTAATATGTAAATGCTTTATCTATAAACCAAGATAATACTTGGTTTTTCCAAGGTTTTTTATTTCAAATTTCTCCTTTAAGTATGTCATTGTCTCAAAAATTTCTTTAAGAGTCCTAATGATATTTAAATCATCAACATAGATAGTGATAATCACATATCTAGGTGTTGTTTTCTTAATATTAACACAAGGGCATATAGGATTATTTTTATATCTTTTCTTTAAAAAATATTTACTTAAATGATTATACCACATGCATCTGGATTGCTTCAACCCATATGATATTTATAACTTGATCGACTACATTTCCTTGGGTTTTGAACTTGATGCTTTAAGCATCTTAAATTCTTGAGGGATTTTCATATTAATATCACTATTAGGCGATTCGTACAAGTAAGCTATAACGACATCCATAAGACGTATTTTAAATTTTAAAAAACTGATGGGCTGATTAGATATCTAAACATAATTACATTCATCATTGAAAAATACATTTCGTCATAAGCAATTATTGATCTTTGTGAAAAACCTTGCGCAACAAGTTGTGCTTTGTACCTCACAATCTAGTTTTATTCATTGCGTTTCTACACAAAGGCCTATTTACATCCTACAGGTCTCACAACTTCAGGTTTGAGAACAATAGATTTAAAATTTTATGTTTATTATGCGAATTTAATTTAGCCTGTATAGGGTCTTTCTATGTAGCCAAATCATATTTATTTTTACACTCAGGATTAGATCTTGGTTCGGGATACTCACTTTCAATGATACATGCTACTGAGTAAAAAAATATTTCATCAATATCCTCTATTTTATTTCGATTCCATAATCCTTATGTGTTTACATAATCAATAAAGATCTCATGATTTTCTAAACCTTTTGGGTTTTGGTTAATATCAAGAGTCTCTTCATTTATCTCATTTTGTGTTTCTTTTGAAACACATTCCTTTATATCGGGGTCATCATGCTTTTTAACTCCTTTTCTTTTTTAAGGTTAGAGCCAATTGGTCTACCAAGCTTCAGGCCTGCCGTAAATTTATGAGTGACTACATTTTCTATTTTTTCTTTTGTATATGTGATTTAGTCACTCTTTTTGTATCTATGAATGTATTGATATTTGATTTGCTATGTTTTGTAAGTGCATAATCTTTTGCACCTATAACTCACACTATTTTGTATAAGGATCAAGATGCAATAGGTTTCTTATCTCCCCCTAATGTCAAAACAACTACCTCACTAAAAGGACAATGAACAAAATATGCCATGAAAACATGACCAGTTTGAGGCTTAAGATATCTAATAATGGAAAGGGATTCATAACAGACATATATTCCTAGTCTTCTTTGAGGACCCATCTTTGTGTGTCATGTTGGAACAATTGGTACATGTGCCGTACAACCAAAAATCTTTAGATGAGAAATATTTGGTTCTTGACTAAATGCTAGTTGTAAAAGGGAGAATTTATAATAAGCACTTGGCTTGATGCGGATTAATGCCATAGCATGTAAAATTACATGACCCCATATAGAAATTGAAAACTTTGTTCTCATTATTAATGGTCTAGCAATAAATTGCAGGTGCTTAATTAATGATTTAACCAAAAAAATTTGTGTATGCACATGAGCTACTGGGTGCTCAACAATGATCACAACTAACATACAATAGTCATTCAAAGGTTGGGATGTAAATTCACTAGCATTATCAAGTCTAACTTTCTTGATTGTATAATTAGGAGATTGTGCTCGTAACTTGATTATCTGGGCAAGAAATCTTGCAAATGCCACATTACGAGTTGATAATAAGCAAATGTGTGGCCATCTACTAGAGGTATCTATCAATACCGTAAAATATATGATGGTCTACATGGTAGGTGAATAGGCCCACATATACCACCTTAAATACATTCAAAAAATATAGGTGATTTAGTTTTAATTTTAACTGATGATGGTTTCAAAATTAACTTTCTAAGAGAACAAGCTGCACATAGAGTTTTACTTGTTTAAAGGAACTTCTGGCCCTTCAATGGATGTTCATGTGGGTTTTCAAACAAGGATGACCACCCAAATAATCATGTCATAAGTTTAATATCTGAGGATTTTCCTTAACTACCACATGTGATTCAATCACATTTAAAAATATGTGATGCAATTCCAAGGAAAGTTTTGGTAGTTTTTCTAATATGTACTTCTTTTTAGAAACCTCAATAGATATATATATATATATATATATATACTTTTTATCTTGTTCAGTCCTAGACTGAGTATCATATCCATGGAGATATATGCCATTAAAACTCAACAAATTCCTTTTGAATTTTTGTGAAAACAAAGCATCATTTATGAAAAACTTTGTTCTATATGGCAAATATGAAGCTGGCTTTACTAGTTCCTTCAATTAAGTTTGTAGGATTCGATATTGTATTTATGATTATTTTTGTTGGTTTTTGATCTAATAAGTACTTTTTAGTTTTAAGGATAGTGTGCATTATACCGCTATCCGTTATACAAATATCTCCAACATTATCTTTGACATTGACTCCTTCATTATTATAATTCATATCAATCTTCACACAAAAATAAACAACTTGATGAGAATAAAGTTTCAATCATAATATTTTACATAAGGCATTATGAATTTGACAAAAACAAAACATAAAAACATAATTTAGTACAATAAACATAGTAGTAATATCTAGTTATCACCAATATCTCTTTCAACAAAATCATTAGTAAAATCAAAAGTATCAAGATGAGTTGAATCATTTGTTGGATCAAGATGTTTGTTAAAATTCAATTCATTTTCTTTCCTTTTCTAGGATGCCTTATAAAGCCTACAACGATGCTCTGGTGTTCAGCAGAATTAAGCCCAACATCCTTTGGTACCATTGTTAGACCAGGTGCCCTAAAAATTAAATGATGTAATAGTTTTTGGAGACATTTAATCAATAAAGAGTTTATTATTTGTTTTCATGCATCAAATGTTATCCTCTTTATGTTTATTTATGTTGAATTTATGATAAACAAACAAAAGTTTGAGACTATCAGTCTAAACTTTTAAGATAATGATAATAAACAAATTATACAGAAGACATGAATCTTAAAGTTGATAGTCTAAATGATATGGCCCACAATTGAGGGAATAAAGTTAGATGTTTTATTTGTGTTAAGATTATTATGTCGTCTACATCCCTAGTGAGAGATGGCTTGTCTTGGTCATTGGAGTTAGACCCCAAGAGTAAAGACATTGGTATGTTGTCATTGGTGACGATATGTTGGATCAGGACAAAAGATGAATTGACCTGATTAATAATTCTATTTGTATAAATCAATTTACTTTAGACAATTATATGTATTATATCTTAATCCTAAAATGAATCAATGAATCTGTATTCTTGATTTGTGTCTTTTGATGTAACAAAGGGTGACATCCTGAATTATCTAAAGGCATGTATACTAGTATGTTGGAGACATAACTCTTGATAGATGTAGACTCATTGTTCATAGATGTGAAATTCATAGCTCTTTTGTAGAGCTAATAACATTCTCTTATAGGCATTATCCTATAATTAGAAACGGAAGCTCTCAACCATTTGGATACATATGCATAACCAAATGGTGTACTATTTGTATTGGTTATGAATAGTAAGAATTTCAATGGTGAGATAATAGAACCTAAGATAAATATAATCGAGAAGGTAAAATATAATTTATCCTTAAGTCGATTATAAATATCCTATGAGAATGTTACACATTATGATATGTCATAGACGATAAACTTATTGGAGTTTCATAATTTATATATAGTTCAAGAGTACACCGCAAAGCTTTTAGTGGAATAGCTTTAAAGTTGATAATTAGAAAATATAACTGTTGGGGATATGTTATTTTATAATTATAAGAGCTTGATCTATAGGTGTCCATTGGGTCCTCTTTGCTAGCTCATAATATTTCCTATAATGCTATCGCATGTTTTTCCTTACATATTGGTAACTTATGTTAATTATTACATTGGCTAAAAGTTGATTGATTGGATTCAATAATTCATGTTAGTTCATTGATTAAACTATTTTTATGAATTAATTCAATATAAACATATTGAATTATTTAAAATAGAATTTATTTATATGAGATTATCTATATATGACTGTTGTAATCAGATAATTTCTCTATTGGGTTATTTGAATTAAAACTGAGGCTCGATATAGGATATCCGGGTCAAATAAGATAGGATTTATCTAATCGGTTCAAATCAAGTAAATCTAATAACTCTGAAAAGCTTGACAATGCGTTTGCCTACTGTTTTAGCATATGTGTTTTTACTTTAGGATTTGACTCTAACTTAAATTTTGAGGCCATATATGATAAGGACTAGCCCCAATCTGACCATTATATAAAGAGAATAATTTTTTATTGTTTCTTAGATCACTTGAAAGATTTAGAGAAGAGCATTCTGTTGGGAAGACTCTGAAATTCATAGAGGTATTGTTTAACATCTTGAACCATAGCTTTTAGTTTTCTCAAGTGGTTGGAATGAGAGTTTACCTAAGGAAAAGATGAACGACATGCTACCACCAACATTCTAATCATAGAAAGAGAATAACAAGGAAGTCTACTTGGTTAAGGCTCTTCTGGTAGAATTCTTTCCTAGTAATTCCTGCGGTATTTTGGTCTACTAAGAGGCTATAATACCTGTTATTTTAATGGTTATGATGTTGTAAAATTTGATGTGAAAAACATGACAATTCAAAAATTTTGTTGTATTTAAAATTATCAAGTTGCCTCCACTATACCATTTATTTACGGAAATGTTATATTGGCATTATACAACACAAGTCTTCAAAGGAGACAAGGGCTTACTTGCCTCTCACCTGTCTTGTCTCCTTAATTATTTCTTCTTCTTTTATTTAGCTTCCTTCTCTCTTCCTCTCTCACGCCCTTCTTTCTTCCCTGCTTCTATCTTCTCTTCGCTCTCTTTTCTTTTCTTTCACGGAGAACAAGCTAGAAACCAAAGAAAACCCAAGCTATCCTTTCCCAAAAATTCACAAACAATCTCTCACAAGCTCAAGGTTCAAAGAGGCTTAGATGTTCTCAAGATCAAACCACACATTTGAGTTAAGTTTTGAGGTTAGATTTCTAAAACCTTAACTTTAGTTTTAAGTTATATTTTGGTATAAAAATTGTGAGAAAGATATTTTTGATCTTTGTGCATATTTATACAATGTTTTGAAAAACTAGATACCCTTAAAAGTGAGTTATGTTGTTTTAAGTTTGAGTATTTTTGGATTTGAAGCATGTTCTTGCATAAGTTTTGTAAAACTTAGAGGTTTATGATTTAGATGTGCTTTATGCATAAGGATTTGAAGAAAATGGTTACAAGTGTTCAAAACATGATATATTTGGAGTTTACATGGTGAGCTTGATTTTGTAAGCTGGAAGTTATCAATGGATATTTTGCAAAGAGGTAGGAATTTTATTACTCATCTTTTATGAGGTTTTAATTAATTAAAATTGATTGTTTTACATTGCAAGATATATATCTTGTATATATATTGACCTATTATTATATGAATATTACTTATCAGACAATAACATAAACTCGTCTTGCAATGTACAACGAGAAATGAATTGATTTGATATGTATTGAATAAATTAAAAAGCATGGCTGGAAAATATACTCTATACATAACAGTAGTAGTTATGAGAGGAATGGTAAGACATGAAGAGGGTGGTGGTTACATCGTTTGGCATGAATACCCTAAAAGGAAAAATAAGGGGAGGTGATGACGCTCCCTTGGGTCAAAAGTTTTAAAACACACTGTATAGGAAATCGATTTGGTGAGGATTTGGGGCTTGAAGTCCCCTCATCAGACACTCTTGGAATGATTGTTGAGTGATATGATACTCTATTGCACGGTTTATACAAATGAGCATTATTACATCCTAAACTAATATGTATATATATATGTATGAAACTTGGTAAGAATAATTATAGGACATCCACCAAAAATAAACATGATAATATTGATGGATAATGATGACAACTAACTAACCATGCAGATTTTAATGTGGCAATAATAAAAACCTAAAAGTAAGTAATAGTATTCCCTATTAGGCATGTCGATGCCTATCCTTATTTCATTTTCATCTCTCAGGTGGAGTTCAGTGTAACTTATCTGACGAGGAATAGGTGACAACGCTGCTGGTCTTGTGTTAGAATATTTTAGCTTATTCTATAACTCTTTCAAAACATGTAAGATTCATAAAACTATTGTAGTGGTTGTGTTGGGTTTCATGTTGATTGGGAATTGTAATATGATGATTATGATAGTATTTTTAATATTTGGTGTTACACTAAAGCTATGGTTTTTTTATTTAAAACATACTCTTATTTTCTATTTTCTTCAAAGACCCATGGGTAATATCTTAATTGTGTTTGAAATGGTATTGTTAATATATTTATTTAAGTTTATTTTATACAGCTAACCCTACATAGGGGTGTTACAGAATTTTTAGTATCAGAGTCTAGGTTTGGTTAACTTAGGGGGTGTAACACCACCTTAAAAATCAATTTTTCAAAATGGTTTTAAAATTAATTGTTAATGTCATCATCATTGGTACTAATCCTAGTTAAACTCTCGCAGCCAGTAGAAACCATGCCGCCAAGTCTAATTGTTTGAATAATCACAACCTACAGAGCAAATTCAACCTACTACATAGCCATAACTAGTTGAACAAGCTCAAGACATTAAGCAACCTCAAGCAATGGAACAAGCTCAAGAAGTTGAGCAACCCCGACAGGTAGCACAGCCTTAACCAACTATGCCAGAAGTAAACAACTTAGGACAGATTCTTAAAGCCTTACAAAATATGCGTACATTGCGGAGGCTCGAGACCCTGTTCAATGTCACCTAACTCTGCTGAAAAAGTTAATGAAGCAAAAAATCCCCTGCCTTTATCAGTGAACCCAATCATGCCATGGTAGAATAGTGGCTTAAGGTTGTCAAGAAGAAATTGGATACCCTGAGAATCCCACAAGAATACCGAGTTTGTTTTGTAATATTTGTGTTTAAGAGCAAAGTTGAAGAATGGTGGGATCTTTAAAAGGACGATTATGGCATGCCAAACTTCACTTAGGATTAGTTTGAAATGACATTTCATAATACTTATGTTCCCCAGAGTCATAGACAAGCAATGTTGTAGGAATTTGAAAATTTGGTGCAAGGAGACATGTTGGTAGCTGAATACTAAGCTTGATTTATAGAGTTGTCTTACTATAACCCTAGAGCTGTATCAAACCTCAGGATGAGGTGCAAAAAGTTTAGAAATAACCTAAGACCAAAAATCAGACAAATGATAGCCGCCATCCCATTAACTAAATCTCTCAAACTTGTTGCTGTTGCTCAGCGTGCATAGTCAGAGTTAAATAACTCCTATAGAGAATATAAGGGTTCTGGTGGGCGCTAGAAGAAGATGAGCAAAAAGGAGAGGTCTCAAGGGCAAGTAACTTAGAATAGTGGAGTGAGTATTGCTAGTGGATCCTCGAGTAACGGTCACTTCCAACCATACGCTTGTCATAATTGTGGACAAGTGGGACATTTGAGAAGGAACTACCTTAATTGCCCTGTACAACTATCTATTGCTCCAAGACCACAAAATAGTCATTTTGGCTCCACTGTGTGAGGAGGGAGTCAAAACCAAAGGACATCCCAGCAAAATTCTCCAATTTCTCAAGCTTCGATTACTCAACCTTAAGGGATCTAGCCCTATTATAATTATCAGTAGCAGCTACAGAGTTCCAGTTTCTATCCAAATCAAAACTTCCAGTTGACTCATTAAGTTTCTGTAAATCAAAGACCGAGGAATAATAATGCTAATACCAAGCAAGTGAACCAAGGGAAGGGAAACAGTGATAAGCAAAAAGCAACAGCTTAGGCTTATGCTATTACAAGTACGACTGAACAAGCAAGACAAGTTGTCAACTCTATTGTAGACGGTATGATTCACATATCTCACTCTTGGGCGCATGTATTATTTGATACTGGTGCTACTCATTCATTCATATCTATATTATTTGCTTCTATACTACAACTAGCAATTGAAATAAGTAACTCTCTGTTAACCCTTAATACATCGATGGGTGGAATAGTTGAAGTCTCTATGATTTGTAAATTAGTGTGTGTTGTCATAGGGGAACATAGATTATCAGTTGACTTGTATGTAATAACCATGACGGAGTTTGATGTAATTCTAGGAATGGATTGGTTAACTAGATATCAAGCTATAGTAGTTGTCACTAGAAACATGTCTCTTTGTTCACAAAGGATGGACAAGTTATCGATTTTAAAGCAAAGGTAGGGATAGTGATGCCAGCCCCTATGCTAAAGGCTTGCTTTGGAGGTCAAAGGAATTTCACCAGTCTTCGAATGATCATTGCTTTGAAGGGAATTGAAGACCAATGACTCATCTTCTCACACTCTTGTGGTTGTTTTTCCAGATGAATAGCCCAGACTTCTGTCTGACAGAGAGATCGAGTTTGTCATCAACTTAATTCTAGGAGTAGCACCTATTTTCATCGCTCCATACTAGATGGCACCTACTGAAAAGGTGGAACTTAAGAAGCAACTAGATGAATTATTGGAGCAAGGATTTATCTGACCGAGCACGTCACCTTAGGCAGCTCCAGTGCTCTTTGTGAAGAAACATGATAAATCGTTGAGACTCTATGTTGATTATCGCCAATTAATCGGATGACCATCAAGAATAAGTACCCCTTACCCTGAATTGACGAGTTGTTTGATCAGTTGGGAAGATCATGATATTTCTTAAAGATTGGCTTGTAGTCTGGATATCATCAATTGAAGATAATGGAAGAAGACATTCCAAACATGGCTTTTCAAACTCGTTCTGATGACTTTGAATTTCTTGTCATGCCTTTTGGATTGACCAATGCACCTACGGCTTTCATGGACTTGATGAACCACGCTTTTCGACCATACTTGGATTAATTTATCATTGTTTTCATAGATGATATCTTGATCTATTCTAAAACCAAAGAAGAGCATGCTGAGCATTTACGAATAGCTCTACAGACGTTAAGAGAACACGGCCTATACATGAAGAAGGAGAAGTATGACTTTTGGATGACGAAGGTTAAGTTCCTAGAACATGTTGTCTCTAAAGAAGGCATCTCAGGACCCTCCGCGATTGAAATAGTGTTGAATTAGGCATGCTTGAAGAACGTGTCAAAAATTTAAAGTTTCCTAATATTAGATGGATACTACCGACACTTCGTGGAGAGTTTTTCGAAGATTGCTTCTCCGTTGACAAGACTCACTAGGAAGAATGTTAAGTTTGTATAGGATGATATGTGAGGAAGCATTCACGGAATTGAAGCAGAGACTTACTAGTATACCTGTACTTGTCATTCCCAATAACAAGGAGCTTTACACCTTGTACACTGACTCCTTAGGAAATAGCTTGGATTGTGTGCTGATGCAACATAGTCGAGTGGTTGCTTATGCCTTACGCCAATTGAAACCCCAGGAGAGGAATTATCCTACACATGATCTCGAGTTAGTTGCTGTAGTTTCGCTCTCAAATTTCAAGATGTTACTTATATGGTGCAAGTTTGAGGTTTATACAGATTATCAAAGTTTGAAGTATTTATTTACTCAAAAAGATCTCAATCTAAGGGATGGATTGAATAGCAGATGAATTGAGTCATAAGAACAACGGGATCATGGCTAGCTTAGCATTGGAGGATTGGAGGTGAGAAATTACCATCGTCAACTTTGACTTGCAATATTATGAAGATGATGAAAGAGCCTTCCTGTTTAATGTGATAGCTACCCTTAAATTAATCCAGCAAGTGAAATAAGAACAATGGCATAATGAAGGATTATGTATGATTTGAGAGCAAATAAATAATGGTGAACAACTGGATGGATGACAGATTGAACCAGAAGCATTATTATTTTATAAAGGAAGATTTGTTGTTCCTGAGGACCCTTATCTTAGGCATGCATTGTTGGATGAAGCACACCGTTCCTTATGCATCCTAGAAGCTCTAAGATGTATATAGATTTGAAACGACAATACTAGTGGCAAGGAATGAAATGTGATGCAACAACATTTGTCTCTAAGTGCATGACATGCCAATGGGTCAAAGCAGAACATTAAAAACCTAGAGGTGAGCTAAGGAGCCTACCTATTCCAGAATAGGAGTGGGACCATGTGACAATGGATTTTGTTAAGGATTTCCTAGAACTCAAATGGGACATGATGCCATTTGGGTAATTTTGGATCATTTAACAAAAATAGCCCACTTCATTCTAATCAAAACAAGCTATAATGTATCCAAGTTATGTCATTTATATGTAGAAAAGATAGTGACATTGTATGGTGTACTAATGTTAATAGTCCTTGATAGGGATATACATTTTACATCGAAGTTGTAGAGAGGATTGCAGAAAGCTTTAGGAACTTAACTGAGTTTTGGTATGGCTTTTCATCCTCAAACAAATAGACAAACTGAACGTGTCATCCAGATTCTTAAGGATATGCTTCAAGCTTGTGTACTGGACTTTGGAATTAATTGGGCCACACAGTTACCATATGTTGAGTTTGCATAAAATAATAGCTATCACGAAAGTATTGGAATGGCTCTATATGAGGTTTTATATGATAGGCCTTGTAGATCTCCACGTTGGGCTGAAAAAGAATAACATCTTGACCTCAAACCTTAGTTTATCAAAGAAACAACGAATAAGATTTGGATTATTTGAGAATGCCTTAAGATAGCTCAAAGTGGACAAAAGAGCTATGCGGATAAGAGGAAACGACCTTTAGAGTTCATGGTCGGAGATTATGTGTTCTTGAAAGTAAAACCAAAGCATAGTGTATCTTGATTTGGTATTAGAGGAAAGTTAGCACCAAGGTATATAGAATTGTTCGAGAT
Organism: Artocarpus hirsutus; assembly: GCA_946598075.1. NCBI lineage: Eukaryota > Viridiplantae > Streptophyta > Magnoliopsida > Rosales > Moraceae > Artocarpus > Artocarpus hirsutus. Next base: position 33,147 of record CAMOHE010051696.1, read on the forward strand.
TGTAGAATGGATTGGAACATTACCTAACTATCTAGACCTACCACCACAATTTTCCCATGTATATAATGTATTCCACATGTCAATGTTGAGAAAATATGAACTAGAGCCATCACATGTTATCATGTGGATAGATATCCCAATCTAGGGAGATATGACCTATGAGAAAGTTCCAATTCAGATATTGGATTGTGAAGTAAAAATTGTACATTTGTCGCAAAATTCCTCTGGTGAAAGTGATGTGGCAACATCATGATGTATAAGAAGCCACATGGGAACTTGAGTTTGAAATGAGAGAGAAATACCTACATTTGTGCTAATGTCGTGATCAGTTGTATGAAAATTTCAGGGACAAAATTTCTTAAAAAGTGGGAGAGCTGTAATACCCATTATTTTAATGGGTATGATGTTGTAAAACTTAATGTGAAAAATGAGACAATTTAAAAATTTTGTTATTTTTAAAATTACCAAGTTGCCTCTACTATGCCATTTATTTATGGAAATGAAATATTGGCATTATGCAGCAAAAGTCTTCAAAGGAGACAAGGGCTTACCTACCTCTCACCTATCTTGTTCCCTCAATTATTTCTTTTTCTTTTTATTCAGCTTCCTTCTCGCTTTTTCTCTCATGTACTTTTTTCTTTCCCTGCTTCTATCTTCTTTTCTCTCTCTTTTCTTTTCTTTCATGGAGAACAAGAGAGAAAGCTAAGAAAACCCAAGCTATCCTTTCCCAAAAATTCACAAACAATCTCTCACAAGCTCAAGGATTAAGGAGGCTTAGACGTTCTCAAAATCAAACCACACTTTTGAGTTAAGTTTTGAGGTTAGATTTCTAAAAACTTAACTTTGGTTTTAAGTTGTATTTGGTATAAAAATTGTGAGAAAGATATTTTTGATGTTTGTGCATATTTATACAACATTTTGAAAATCTAGTTACCTTTAAAACTGAGTTGTGTTGTTTTAAGTTTGAGTATTTTTTGATTTGAAGCATGTTCTCGCATAAGTTTTGGAAAACTTTGAGTTTTATGATTTAGATGTGCTTTATGCACAAGGATTTGAAGAAAATGGTTATAAGTGTTTAAAACATGATATTTTAAGGGTTTTGTACATTTCTTATGGTTTAGGAATTAAAGAAATAAGTCAGATCAAGCTTTAGAGCTCAAAGTTCTCAAAAATGGAGAAAACTCTGGTTTTCTAGATTTCTAACAGTAGGCCAATTTGGTGGATCGACAGGCCAGAACAACCAAAAGGTTCGGTAGGCTGAACTAGGAGTTTGGTCGGCCAAACATCGACAGGCTGAATCGAGAGTTTTGTAGGCTGAATAAAGCTAGGCCGAACCTAACAGTTCGGTAGGTCGAACACTGAACAAAACCGGCAGGTCAAACCTTGTAGACCGACAGGCCGACAGAGGGTCTAAAAACTAGCAGTTTTGTTCGATAAGCCAGAAATAGTTGATCAAAAGGCCAACCTGACAATTCAAACTTGACTATTCTCTTTATTTTGAGGATATAAATTTCCCAAAACTTATAATTTTGATATTCAAGCATGAAAATATAAATATGGCTATTTGATACGTCTAGGATAATGACGTATTTGAAACTTACGTGATGAGCTTGATTTTATAAGCTGGAAGTTATCAATGGATATTTTGCAAAGAGGTAAGGATTTTATTACTCATCTTTTGTGAGGTTTTGATTAATTAAAATTGATTGTTTTGCATTGCAAGGTATATATATATATGTTGAACTGTCATTATATGAATATCACTTATAAGACAATAGCAAGAACTTGTCCTGTAATGTACAATAAGAAACGAATTGATTTGACATGAATTGAATAAATTGAAAAGCATGGTTAGGAAATATACTCTATACATAACAGTATTAGTTATGAGAGGAATGGTAAGACGTGAAGAGGGCAGCAGTTACATCCTCGGGCACGAATACGTAAAAGGAAAAATAGAGGGAGGTGATGATAGTCCCTTAGGTCGAAAGACCCAGAATGTACTATATGGGAAATCGATTTGGTGAGGATTCGAGGCTTGATGTCCCATCATCGGACACTCTTGGAATAATTGTTGAGTGATATAATACTCTATTGTACGTTGGATATAGATAAGCATTATTAAATCCTGAACTAATATGGATATATATATACATATATATGTATTGAACTTGGTAAGAATAATTATAGGACATCCACTAGAAATGAACATAATAATATTGATGGATAATGTTAAAAACTAACTAACCTGCAGGTTTTAATATGGCAATAATAAAAACTTAAAGGTGAGTAATGGTATTCCTTATTGGGTATGTCGATGCTCATCTCTATTATATTTCATCTCTCAGGTAGAGTTCAGTGTAGCTTGTCTGAGAAGGAGTACGCGACAACACTGCTCGTCTTATGTTAGAATATCTTAGCTTATTTTGTAACTCTTTCAAAATATTTAAGATTTATAAAACTGTTGTAGTGGCTGTGTTGGGTTTTATGTTGATTGGAAATTGTAATATGATGATGATGATGACAATATTTTTAATATTTGGTGTTACACTAAAACTATGGTTTTGTTATTTAAAGCATACTCTTATTTTCTATTTTCTTCAAAGACCCATGGGCAATATTTTAATTGTTTTTGAAATGGTATTGTAAATTTATTTATTTATATTCTTTTTATACTGCTAAACCCCACATAAGGACGTTACAAAGGCATGAAAATTTTTTATTAATTTATATACATGTCTAACTTATTTTGGAAAAACATTTTAACTAAAAAAATTTTAAAATCCATTGCATATTTGTTTTCCAACAACCACAACTATGGCAAGAATCTTTAGGATTCTGGGAAGAATTATCATAAACATTTTTCCCTTTATCATGCCTTTTTTTTCGTGATGTTTCTTTGGATCACATGATTTTGTAGACAATTGTAAAATCCACCTTGACTGTATCCCTGATGTCGGCTACAACCACAACCACGTCTGCAGCAATGACAACGACTATGACTATGTCTTCGTCTAAAATTTTCGACACTTGTAGCATTTGCTTTTGGAAATGCTTTGATTTCCTATCAAAAGTTCATTATTATTTTCTGCCACTAAAAGAGATTAAATAAGTTCAAAATTTTTGTTAGAACCTCGAAACCTATATTGTTGTTGTAAGGTTGGATGCATGAAATATGGAGTAATTCTTTTCCATCATTTCTTCATCAATAATTTTCTCCTCAAAAAATTTCAATTGTGAAACTATTCTAAATATGAAAGAATTATAATTACTAACTTTCTTAAAATCTTAGAAGCGTAAAGTGTTCCACTCATTACAGGTGGTAGGAAGTATAACTTCCTTTTAGTGATCAAATATTTCATTAAGATCATTCCATAATGTACTTGGATATTTCATAGTGAGATATTTACATTTTAAACCTTCATCAAAGTGCTTGCGAAGCAAAATCATCGCCTTTGCATTATCTTACAATAATGTGGTGTTGTCATTTTTTATTATCTCTGAGAAACCCATTGACGCAAGATGCATTTCTACATCAAAAGTCCAAGGCATATAATTTTTTTCCCGTGATTTCCAATGTAATGAATTCAAACTTTGCAAAGTTTGATAAAGTGATAACTATAACAAAAAATACAATAATAATTAGAATTATAACTTTATTTATTTAAAACATAAATAGTACAAACATTACATTTTAAACATAATAACAATTAACAAAAGAAAAAAAACAAAGAATGTGATAAACATAAATAACAAATTAAAATCCATGGGAGAATATTTTCTAATAATAAAAAGAATAACAAGCACGATGAAGAGAGCTGTTATGATCATTACGAATGGATTAATCATTTTGAGAAAAATTTTAACCATAGACAATTCTTAGGGAGAAGAAAAGAAGTTGAGATACGATATGTTGGAGTTTAGTTTTTACCAATTTATAAAGTAAAAAATAACCGTTTTGAACCACAATATCTCGTTTATTACCACTGGATAGTGAAAAGATGGTTATGCTCTTGATTAATATTTTAGGAAAAATACAAAATTGTATATAATAACAGTAATATACAAACAAATACATAAATAATAATCAAGATAAACAACAAAAAGTTAGCAAATATATATATATGCAGTAAAAATAAAATGTATATATTAGAACAACAATAAGCTATTAATAGTCAGGAGGATTGGCCGGCCATACTGAAAAAAGATAAAATACTTACTTGTAGTTATAGTTCATTAACAAGAAAAAATTAATAAGTAGGAAATTTAGCCATCCATATTAAACAAAAGTAGAAACAATTAATAAGTAGGAGGCCTGGACATCCATATTGAAGAGAACTAATTTAGTTAAATGATATACTTTTACTTTTACTTAGTAGAGATAGAAGTTACGTAAAAACTCAAACGTTAATGCTGATAACGTATTATGAAAACTAAAAAAGCTAGACTAAACTTATGAAACTAAGAGAAAAATATAAAACTTTAAAAGAAAAGAGAGAGAGAGAGAAATTCTTTAGTTGGAAGCAAATGCTTCCGTATTTATAGTAAGATTATGGTACTATTTATATTGACTTTTTTGCTCTTGTAGTGTGAAAAGGATGTTGGTGGACAACCAACAATTATGACTTTTCACTAAATACTTAACTTTCACAACAAAATCATACTTTTATAAGACAAAACTATTCATGCCGATTCAAATGAATGGGATTGTTTCTACAAATGCGAAATTTAAGGAGCTAAGCATCTATTATCATCAATCTATTTTAATCTATTCTATAATAACTATATTAAAAGTGGAAGCCCTCTATCTCAACAATTATTAGGATTTTGAAAGTTGTTTGGAACCGCTACCTCCCTCTTCCTCTAGGTCTAGAGTATGGCCTCGCCTTAGGATTGGACACTCAGCCTTAGGTTCATGAGAGGGGTGTGGCACATGAGGAGTGACACGTGGAGATAATCTGACTAAAGATGTGATCATAACCTACTCGGGCAGTGGATTGGGAAAAGTATGGCGTCACTGATGGATGCTTGGGTGTAACATTGTTCGCCGATGGTTCAATGGTAATGGCAGCATGTGTCTTTCTTTTGCCGTAGTGTTATTTTTGTTTAGTTTTTGCCATTTGTTTTGTTTGTAATAAAGGCAATATTGTTTGTCTTATTTTCATTTTCTGGGTATGTTTGAATTTGTTTTGTAATAACAGAGCCAATCTCTCCATCTATCAATTTTGTATATATGTTCCACTTGCATGAGTAGATATTTGATTTTTATATTTCCAGCGGTTTTCTCATTTGGATCCCTGCACTTGTGTTTGACCCTATGCTTCATCCATCTTTACTAGTAAATTCAATTAAGGTTTAGGGTTGAATTCCTTTGTAGTTAGTGGTCATTTACGACTATTTTATAATATTATCTTGTTTAATTTGAAATGAAATTTTTCTATGAAAAAAGTTGTGGCTCCCTTTTTATGCTATTCAAAAATTTAGTCAAACTACTGCATTTTTATGGTTTTTTTTTATTTATTTTTTCCACTCTCAATCTTACCAACTTTTCCCCCCTCTTTTTGCTTCAAAATCATGCATTTATCCTTGTAATCATCTCCAATTCTAATTTATCAAATGAGATCATAATAAATAACTTTTTAAAAAAAAAAAATTCTTCCTCTAAATTATGTTTTTTTCTCCCTCGAAAGAGCCTTTATTTAAACCTTTTTTCCTCCTTATATACACACTATAATTTGGTTTTTATTTGGTTTTTATATACATCCTTATTATTTCCTTGTACTACTTATTGTATAAAAATTGATCTTTACAAATAGTTTTTTTTTTCCCTAATAGTCCTATTAAAACAATTTTTTCTCAAACGTCTCATTTTAATCTTTTTTTTTTTACCAAACTTTGCAATTATTATTTTCTCATGAATACCTTTTCCTTAATTTGTTCTTTTAGAGACCATTTTTCTTAAATATGTTCCTATTTACCTCTATTTATCTGCTTCGTTCTAACAAACATAATATCAATGCAAACCACATATTAACAACCAACTAAAACCACTGGTATTAAACACACTAGTAAAGTGGAGACAAGTTAATCAAAACTTTTTGCACATGGATAGAACCTACAAGGTCTCTTCCACCTACATCGCACTTAGCACTCAACTAATCCATTATTTATTACTATAATGAAGATGAGAGTTCCTTTGTTTACTCTTCAAAATTTTTTCTCTATTGTTTTTTTGGTGACCATCACTTTTTTCTTTTGCTAAAATTGCTTGAAAGTTGATTTATAGAGTGTCTGGTTCTATGGTTAGAACTATAGTTGTAGTTCAAAATATTCTATCATAGGATAGCTTTATATTATATCAATTTTTTACTTTTTACTGTAACATATGAAAACTTTATACTATTTAGTAACTACAACTATAATTCTAGCAGAGATTGCCAAACCCCCTAATTCCATGTTTTATTTTTATTTTTTTACCAACTGTCTAACCGTTAGTTTTATGTTTCCAAATTCATTTTTATTTTCTGAAAGTTTCCAAATGCATTAAATTAAAAAAAAAATTTCTCTTATTTGTCCCTCTTTTGATAGTCCTTTTAAAAGTTTTTTTTTTAAAAAAAGGAAAGGTTTTGTTCTTCTCCTTTATAATATCATTTTATGCAATGTCCTTTTAATTCATACATATTTTTTTTATTTGTCCTCATTTTGATATTCTTTTTTCAAATGTGTTCTTATTATAAAAACTTAATATAGTTCTTTAAAATATTGTTTTAAAAATATGATCCTAATGAATGCTTTTTGTTTAATTATCTCACTAAAATACTCTTTTTTCAAATATGGCCGACCTATTTAGACATTTCTTTCTTTCTTCTCAAATAATTTCTCATTTGTATCCCTAAAATAATAATCTACCTGACTCTCTGCCTTACCCACTAATTTTGTTCTTAAATACGTTCTACTTATTTAGACGTAAACAAAAAGAGACAAATTCTAATTTTTTGTTCAAATTTAAGTTATATTTTGTCGTTCTGTGCTCTCTGTTTCTTTTCAAAAATCATTTCAAGACGCTTGTTTTGATCATGCTCACAAGGGTTTTGACTAATCTTCTTTTTCTTTTCCTTTTTTCTGCAATTTATGTTTTTTTAAAAAAAATTACCTTATCATGATACTTTTTTCACGGACTTTGTCCCTATGTTTAAAAGATATGTGTTCATACTTAAATAAATTTTCTAATAGTCCATTGAAATATTATTAATATCAAACGATATTCACCCAAAAAAAAATGAAATGACATTATTCGTTTTATTGTCTCACTAAGATATTTTTTGTCAAATATAACCCCCATTTAAACGTCTCATTCTTCTCAACTATTTATGATATCTATCCCCAAACAATTTTCTATATTTAATTTTTCTCTTTTAAAAAATGTGCTTCATTGATATATATATATATATATATATATATATATATGATCAAAACACATGTTTTAAAGACATGCTTTTGGTCCATTTTTTTTAGATAACATGTTTAAATGTGCTTTATTAAAACAACTATTTCTTTAAATCACAAGTTTTTTAACATGGTCAAGGGTACCACTGCTTAAAAATTTTATTTGATCTTATAAAAAATTGTATTTTCGAATATTTCAAATATATATAAATATATATTTTCTAATTGTCCTATTGAAATATTTGTCTCAGACATGGGCCTCACATAGCTCTCTGAAATATTGTTTTTTCATGAATACACTTAATCAAGTCTCTCTTAAATTTGGCCCCATTAAGATCTATTGAAATGTCGCTTTAAACATTGTTTTAACTGTATGAACATTTAACATCTAGGTGGTGTTTGAAAGGTGGTGGGAACCGTTGGTTAAAACCATTTGTATTGTAGCATGTGAGAGCTTTGTACTGTAGCAAATTTTTTTATTATTACTGTAGCATGTGAGAGCTTTTTACTGCTTATAACTGAGTTTGTTATGAGAACCACTATGTGTCAAACAGAGGGTAAGTTACTACAACTGTTCTTTTAAATGCATAACCACCATTTCTTTCCTTTTCTCCCCTTCCACATTACTACTTCTCCAATAAGTAACAATCAGCATATTGAAGTATATACGAAATTGTTTATAAAGTAAATTTTATGAAAATTATTAGAAATAGGTAAAACTTTAGAAAATTTGGTAATAATTCATTTTAGTTGGAAATAACTAAATAAAATTTTTCATGTTATACTTTAAGAATTTCATTTTCTTATTAATGGATCACGTAGTTCTTCTAAACTATTTAAGACAATAAAAAATTAAACAAACTTTTAAATTTCGATGTTTATATACAACAAAAAAAAAAAAATCAACAAATTAGTTCTTTCAACTAGTATTTTCTATTTCTATGGATTAATGGAACATGTGAAGGAAATCCTTCTAAAAGTGTGTTTTTCTATTTTTAACAGTTGTTTGTGTATTAAACGTGGATGTTGAACAATGTGACTACCGTTAACTGCGTAGAGCTACCATCAGCTCCTTAGCGTATCAACACAACAAATATGATGTACACAGAAGGAAAAAAAAACCACAGTGAGACTGCAAATAATGTATGCTTATTTCTTTTTTTTTTTTCACCTGACAAGAAATGTTGACATTACACGCATGAAAAACAATATCACCACTGAAAATTTAAAATGCAAAGAATTTTCCCCTTTCCTTCTTTTCCATTTTTGCATACTGGTATACTCACTATGGAATCTGATACATGTGCAACATATATGACAGATCATTCTCTGGGTTTAGTGAACACAAAAGGGATTCTATGCTCTCATCCTGTACCAGTGTTACAGTTAGAGCTCTTCTCTAATTCAGGAGCACACATGAAGGTGCACACAAAACTACATTGTTTTTGTTCCATCCAAGTATTTAAAAGATTAGGCTAGCCTGTGATATCTTTTAATCAGCTAAGCTGCAAGAGATCCTGAAGTTGCCTCCCTTTGCTGAAGAAGATTCTGTAAAACGCCATCAATTTGCGCAAACACGTCCTCTTTGGATACATTTCCATTTATCTGAACCAAACAAAAATGTAGCCCGAAAATAGAGTTTCAAAATTAATAATTTTCCCTATCCTAGATTTTTATGTGATATGGACTAGTAGGTATCATCATTTCATAACCCATAAAAAAAAAAAAAAATTAAGACAATTCCTTCTTGTGCTTAATTAGACTTGTTCTATAAAGCTCTTCTCTAGTTTTTCTTTTGTAATAATCATTCTGTGCTTACTAGTGTTCATAAGAAATTGAGAGCTAAAATTCGTAATCGACTACTTGTTTAGAGTTTCTATTGCCATTGATGCAGGTGACTTGTCATGATTCAAAGTTAAAAGTCTTGGACTAATAATTCGTGGGTGGATATGTTGAAGATGGCTTTGAACCAGAGGAATGAACTGAATCTTTAGTTTTTAATATCTAGGAACACTCCTCAACATCTTATTCTAAAGTAACCCCCGTGTTGGCTACTTCTAAGCATATTAGTTTTGGTGACTCTGCACATTTGCACACTACACGCACACACAGGTACTTGAATTTAACTAGGGAAAGAGTTGCATGACTTGCCTTAATTGCTACGTTCTCGTACAAGGAAAGTACAGCCTTTACATTTTGATTATGTGTGTTCAATCGCAACTTCACCTGAAATTCAATCAAGTAGAAATGAAAATTTTTAGGGAAACATGCATACCTGATTAGAAACTAGGAAAAAGTAACAAACATGAATTTAAAACTGAGGAAAACAATGCACGTATACCTTCTCTTCCGTATCATCAAACCGTTGAGTAAGCCTTGAAGCGATTTCTTGAGTCTCTGGAGGAGAGTACTTTAAGTGGTATATCTTTCCTGTAATAGGGTCCAACCTTCGTCCAACAACTCTCTGAACTAGAATCTCTTCAGGAACCTGCAAAATGAAGCTCAACATAATTTTTTAGATATTAAGAGAAAGGCACTATTAGGTGTGTGGTAGCCATGCACTGACTCACCATTCATCAAATGGGCAAGAAAAGGCACCAATTCTAATGCACAAAAACATTTTTCATTTTTCAACAGAATACCAGTTTCAAATTAATTCTAAAATACGAATATCAAAATGTGATAAAGATTTAATAGAAAGAACCAATTTAACAACTGAGCATTGGGAACCATCTTTGAGTTCAACTCACTTCTTTGTTCTTTTTACTTTTAACATAAGTGAAACACTTATAAAAAGGATGATAACAACAGAACAAATGAACTCTTACATCTAAAAGAATGAAAATATCTGGCTCAAATCCATATCCCTTGAGAGCGAGTGCTTGTGACGAGCTCCTAGGATATCCATCTAAAAGCCAACCTTTTTCTAGAGAATCGGGCTGCGATAACCGTTCCTTCACCATCTACAGCATAGAAACAATGAAATCACCAACAGCATGAGTCTATGTTAAACAGACATGTTGTAGTACCATGGCAACTATCTCATTCGGAACCAATTGTCCTTTCTCCATGTATTCCTTTGCCCTCCTCCCGTTCTCACTCCCAGCTGCAATTTCTGCCCTAAGTAAATCTCCAGCAGCAATATGCACCAAGTCATACTGCATATAGAGGAATATTTGACTCAATCTGTTTGTCTCTTGAAAAGTAATTTTGAAATGAGAAATTCATAACTTAAGCCAGCGATTTTATGACAATGAAAAATAGGGACAAACGATCAACAATAATCACCTAATAGTAGAATGCAAATAGATGGAAACCAAATTTATCAATGTGACAAACATAAATGAACAATGTAAATGAGATAATGTCCATGATCACTTTTATCTCAAAACAAATCTTAAACATTTGCCTCATTTGCATTTCTATTAAGCGAAGAAATGTTGAAAGGTGTTACAAAATTTCAAGCAAAGCCCCAGAGGATTAGGCAGGGAGAAACACCTCATAAACCTCAAGTGGATCTCAAAGAAACAAAGGACTTGTAATCATCTGTCAGATTTGCAATAAATTCTTTCAAATTACCGAAGTACTATGAAAACATGAAGTAATCTTTAAAATGACTAAAATCCATCTAAAACACACTAATTTGTTTTGTTCATAGTACCTAGAAACCAAAAAGAGCATCCAGAGGTGTTCTCTTACTTTTCAGACTTTGTCACGTGTCCTGAATTTACCCACGCTAGCTAACCCTTTGCCATAGTTATTTAGACATTGTCAACCATCCAACAACCCAAGAAAATAAAAGTAGACATAAAAATAGAAATAAGAAATGCCTGAGCATAACAAGAGCAGAAGCTGCTCATAACATTTAAAATCATCTCCCTGAGTTTCCATCTATTTAGACCACAAAAAAACTATTCACAACTAGACTATCGATATTTTTCTCATCTAAGGCTGAGCTAAGTTTATTAATCATAAAGGGAAAGGAAATGGGAGGGGTGTTTTTAGAGTCAAGAAGGCATATTAAGGTGGGCTTGCATAATTTGGGTAATTAAGAAAGAGATTCCAATCCTAAACTACCCTTTTAAATTGCTTTCCTTCATCCTTAATTGAAACAAACCTTAATAATTTCTTATATACCTTTACTAAGTTCTTAGAAAATTAATTTCTACATTATTATTCACCCCAAATAAAGCTATATCAAACCATAAACCTTAACATAAAAATTATGTAAAATAAATAAAAAGCCAATCAAAAGAGCTTCAAAAACAAAAATGAAATCACAAAAGGAAAGAGGGCAGAGGAAACACGAGGGTACAAGTGTTACATACTTTCTGAGTGATGAGCTCGCATTGCGTTCCCTTACCAGAAGCAGGAGCCCCAGATATCATTACTTTCAGCGGCTCCGCCTTAGCCCTTGCCATAACCTGCCCATTAACAATAACATCCATTGAAGCAAAAATCTTAAATTTCTCCATTATTAAGTCAATTCCAATAAAAAAATTCAAAAAATGCTCACCCGGAAATTCGGAGTTTTTGAGGATTGACGGGAGATTAGATTAGCGCGGCGACGAGGAGAGGAGAGAAGAAGGTTAGGAAATTTGGGGTTTGAACTGGGATTGAATCGGGAGAGAGATGAATGGGATTGGAGCTTTGGCGGTGCAACAATGGCCGACACGGATGCTGCCGCTGGGTGAACTAAGTTGACATTGCAAGCAGCCATCGTTGCTCGATTTTCGTGCTATGACCTCTCTTTCTCACTCTCTCTTTCTACGTCGTCTCGGCCCAGGAGAGATAACAAACGCAAAAATAGGGTGTTGGCAATGGGATACTCTTGGAGAGTTGGCACTTGGCAGCGGTGGCTGCAGACAATTTAGAGAGCTCGCAATTTCGGTCAAACCAGGCAGTGGGCATTAAAAAAAAAAAGAAAAAAGAAGGGGTCAAATTACTACTACTACTTATTTTAATGATTCTTTTATTATAATTAATATTATTGAATTTGTCAAAACTACTTGCGAAATCGCGTAAATCTCTCGTAGATCTCTTAGGGGTTTTTATTTTTATTGGGTGTTTCACTAATATATATAGCTTTTAAAATGTCAAAATATTTTTTAGATGTGAAAAAAATTAATAAAATTTTAAAGAAAATTTTGGTATAATAGTTTTAATTGATTTTTTTAATCATCAATATGGACTATTTTTGTAATAGTTTTAATTTTTATGGTTATTTTTATAACTAAAATTATCAAAATACCCTAGCATTATAATCATTTGTCAATTATTTCTTAAAATTTTGACAAAAGAATCATTTTTGTCAATGGTTCATGCTTTAAAAGGAACAAATATTACATTTTAAAGTTTAAGGGGCAAAGGCTATAATTTAGGAGGAATTTTTGTAATTAATCCAAAACTAAAATAAAACAAAAATAAAAAATACAACCTTCTTTTATGGAAAATTTAAAGGGGGAATTTTAAAACTAACCTTTTGAGAAAATTTTTTTGAGTCAATGACCTCTTTTTTTTTCCTTTTTTTTTTTCTTTTTGGGACACCAAAAAACAAGCATTTTGTGCATGAAAATGGTTCTAGTTTTTTTTTTTTTTTCATATGTATAGTTTTCTTACCTTGTTACAGTTTTTTTCCTTATCTTTATGAAAAAAACTGGGGCAGCTTATCTGCTTAGAAAAGCGTGTTTTTTGGTTCAAAAAAAAAAAGAAGAGGTCATTTCCCTAATTCAAAATTTTTTTTGGCTCTTTTTTCAAATTTTGCCAAATTTAAATGGTTTACTCTTCACTTTATTTGCAAAATAAATTAGCATACAGATCCAATTTTTAAAAAACATCAAGGGAAAACTTTGAAGCTTATATTAGTTCCACTTGAATCAAAATACCCATTTTCTTAATCGCAATCTATACCCAAAATAAAATCACCAATCATTAAGTTAAAATTTATTTCTAACTTAATCTAAACTTATATTGTAAACCAATACCGTATCGTAACAATCCACACCTTCACTTGGTATGGTTATGTCTACTGTAGGCTTAAGCCTATATAGTTTTACTCATGCGCTCACCCCGAAAAGCCTCATATCATAAAAGATGGTATCCTTACTAATAAACTATCACTTATAATTTTCCTTAAGCGATGTGGGATTACTCTGCTTGCCTTGTCTTGGCCCTCTTACCTTAAGAAGGGGTGTTCATGGATTGGATTTTGTAGATTCAAGGCCAATCCTAACTCAATCTAAAACGTTTGGATTGAGAAAATCTTAATCGACAATTTGATCTAAAACTTTCGGATTAGAAAAATCCCAATTCACAGTCTGATTCAAAACCTTCATATTGGATTCACAGATTAAGATATGATATCTTAAATTAAGAATATTGAAAACCAATTTTTTCAACATCAAAAATTAAAATAAACAATCTATGATATAAAATAGCTTAATTGTAGACGTTGGATCTACAATCAAATACAAAATATGTTAGTTCAGATTAATATGTTCTTTTTAATGGATTTGGGCCCTCAAATCACCGTTATTTGGATCTGTTTAACTTCAAAGTAAACTTGTTAGGTTAATTGCTGAAGGTAATTAATAAACTAGGCCAAGTAAAATGAAATAATACTAAAAAGATAAAAGATACCACATACGTAAATTTGTAGTGATTTACTCTATAAAAGAGTTTCGTCCACTATTCTTCATTATGTACGAATTCATAAAGTACAGATTACAAAGATGAGAATAAGGAGAAATTTTGATAGAGCTTCTATATGTTGTTTTTCCTATGTCTACAATTGAAGACGACGTTCTTTTATATAGGGGTAAAGAGGAGGTGTGACTTCCAACTAATAGAAAGTGGAGATGATAGTGCTTGAAGTAACTACAATAGTGGGATACGTGTCGATCTTTGTTAGGCTATAAGAATTGTGTTTTCCCTACATCTCAGTTTATGGCTAGACATACTTATAACTGTCAGTTCATGTAAATCGGTCCCATCAAATGAATACTTAAGAAAACAAACCTGCAATGACAAAATGTTATCCGAATAAACCATACAACGATTTTATATTCGATTGAACCCAACGAAACCTTAACTAATTTATATGTATGAACGGTATTTCTCATATTCAATAGCTTTGAGTCATTCAGTTCTATTTGATTTGGTCTAATCGTAATCTTTAACCCTCATTTTGGGCCTTTAATACAATTTGGGCCAACCAAATTGTACCCTAACAGTTAGCCCCTTACTCCTTAGTCGATTTAATCAACTACAAGAGTGAATAAATCTCAAGCTTTAGTTTGATGACACGTCATCCTGATCAAAACTTTGTGTTCACAACAGAATCATTGCCCTTTCTTAGGAATTGTGATACTCAACTACCCACAACACATGTCGTAATGTGATTGCAAGGCTCCAAAATATTTCTGTAGCGTTGACATATGCACCAAACTCAAAGAGACATTGTCTCATTTTGAGCAGGAATTCGAAAGATGCTAAATCTTTTCCATTAGATCAAACTAATCTCAGTCATTGATCAAATTGCTTTAGTCAATATATACATCTAATTCTTTTCTCTCCTTTCATTTCACACGGTTCCTTCAAACTTAAGATTATTTTCTTCCATTTTTTTAGGCTTTCCAGTGACTTTCAAGCAAGATTCCCCTCATTTTTGTTAATTTTCTTGCTATTTCCTTTCCATAAATTTGTTTCTCTTTCAATTTTAAACATTTTAGTGCCATTTCCAACTCATTTTCCAAGAAAATCCATGATTTCTTGTCTGTTTGGCTCTCATGGGTTTATAAACTTTAAGAACAACTCGAGATTCTTTAGATCTCAAAGACTTTAGTCTTCAAATCTTTGAAACCCTAGCTCTTCTTTTAACAATAAGTTTTTATGAAAATGGCAAAGGCCATGAACATTAGTTCAAGTTTGAGTAGGGGTGAGGATCCATGGTCTGATAGCAACGATAGGGAAATCGATAAATGGATTAGCGAACAATCCAGAATTGAATGGAACTCTAGAATCGGCAGTGCTGGGACTAGTAAGGAGGCAGAAAAGGACCCAATGGAAAAGAAAATAGGATTGTAGGTCCTTTGAATTGAATCGAGCAAATCAAAATGCCCAAAAAGAGAAAATACATCTCACCAAAAAAAGAAGTTTCCTTGTTTTCAAAAAATCCAAAATCGATTCTAACTGAAGGAGACTTGTCAACAATTAGGATAAGGTATGGGATCTCTCCTTTTGTCGACTTTTGACTTCCCTATCTAGATGAACAAGTAGACACACAAAATAACAACTAACTATGCGTCTATACCAAGTGGTTTGAACTTAGACTTCGATTGCCCATCCTAGAGTTTATGCTTGAAATTATTAACCATTATGATACATGACTCAACTCATGCCAAATGGGATGTGACTACTAATCGCCCTAATGGTGTTGATTGAAGAATCTGGCATTGATTTTGATATCCATGACTTTAGTGCTATTATCTAAAGCAAAACAATAAACACAGAGGGCACTTCTAACTTGTATATCGGCAATCGAAACAACTCATCTTTGATTTTGTTAATGTAGATAGACATTAGGAAGAGAAATATTTCTTTATCTCGATTAACCGTGACTCGGTCGAGTTGTCCACTCGGTTCCCTTTTCTTTTCATGTTCAGTCATATTGGTAAGTATCAACACTTGATATTTATTTCAAGCAATAATTTCAACTAATCCTTAGCATTGTCTTTTTGTAGATTATGAGCTAATCCACTAGCCCCTATTGGAGAAATGTTTCGAAGGAGGCCTGAAGCTCTACTCAATTTGAAGGAACGGATTTGGACTAAAATCTCCTACCCCGACGACTTAGTGAGTCGTCAATTTATAAAAGATTCAGTGAAATGCCAATAGGTATTCCTATTCACTTTCCAAAATGAACCGATTGGGTCTTTGTATGTTGCGGTGCACTTCAGCGACTGCACGATCCATCAAAATTCATTACCCCTCTCTTTGACAAAGACACAGACGCTGCCCTATCATCAATGAAGATCTCGTTACCTTCACTTGATGACGCCAAAAAGAGGAAGGCTGCCGTGAGGGCTGTAACAAAAAAGAAAAAGAGGGAACATCAGCAAATCCTCTATCTAGGAAAAATTGACTTCCCCAATTGATACTTCTGATTTCCTTTCACCACCTCCATTTGATATTCAGCCCCTAGTGTTGAAGAAAAGGAAAGTAGTGAAGCCGTCTGTCGTTATCGAAGATGTCGAAGTGAGGGTTATTGATAAAACTCTTGACATCCTAGGGAACGTCAACATCCTTTAGGACAAGGAGGCAGCATTAAGAGCCGTGAAGAGTTTTAACTTCACACTGGATGAAGAGACTTTCGGTGGGAAGTCATTCTCTTAGTTGTATAATGAATGGACTATGGTCCTAGGACAGGTAAAGCGTGAAGTCTTGTCTCGAAACTTTCTTAACTCACTTTGTTAATTCATACTAAGCCTTTCCATTATACAGGCCCTTCAGCTTCATAACATTTTTGCAAATAAAGCTGCTTAGAAGTATGAATGATTAATTTCGATTGTCAAGTAGCTTGATGAGAAGCTTCAAAAAGGCTGAGTCCGAGAAGGATGACAAGACGAAAGAGAGAGACAGTGCCATTGATGTTTTGACAAGGTCAAACAAAAAGGTCCTCAATTTGAGCAACAGCCTTTGTCTAGAGGAAGAGAATGTTTCTAAATTAACCAAGGAGATAGAGGTGAAGACTCAAAAAATCAAAGAGATTAAGGAGCAATTGCTTGACATCCATAACGATTCCTCCATCAAAATAAGCTTGAGACGCTGAAAGAGTTCAAGTCATGTAAACTTAACAGCCCTATCATTGACAAAAAAAAAAAAATAATAATAACAGAGCTCAAGGACCTGATGTTTCATGATGAGTCTGATGTTGAGGAAGTCAATATAGCAAGGCAGTTTGGGAGGATGTCAAGGCCAAGGCTTCTTTAGTTCCTAATTCTTCAAGAGTCAATGCATCAATGGCAAGCAAGCAAGTTGTCGTACCACCATCTGCTCAGGACATAGAAGGGGAAAATGATCAAATGGTAGAGGGGGAAATCACCTAGACCATCTCAATTTCTAAACGATTTGTACAGAACAACTTTTATTTGAACATTTTGTATTGATCAACTTTTATTTGAACAATTTGTATTGAACAACTTTTATTTTGCTTCATATGTCAAATAGAGCTAATCATCGTTCTCTTTACTTCCCTTGGCAATATTGATCCCCTTTCAAAGTTTAATTCATTAAGAATAATTGAACTTTGAATTCGTCAGGCTTTAACACTAGTGGAAATCGCACGTAATTACAACAATTTAAATCGAGCTTGAAAGAGTGTCATAAATTCAAACAAGTAAAATGGCTTAGCAAGCCAAAGCTTTTTTAGCATGAGCCCATTCAAATGTGAGATCGAATACTAATAAACCAATTCAACTGGTCATGAACCATCATGTTGTTAATGAGTAGACCAAGCATTTGACGAGTTGATAGAAAGCCATGAAAATGGTGAGCCGTGAAGATGGCAAAATGGAATCAATGAAAATGGTGAGCCGTGAAGATGGCAATATGGAATCAATCTTGAGACGAGCTAATTGATTTTAAGGGCCATGATAGTGGCAATATATGATCAACTTGGGACAAGTGGATCGAGCCCATGGTTTGGACTATAGAACCATGATGATGGTGATGTAAGATCAAACTCAGGACGAGTTGATCGAGTCTGCAGTTTGGACTAAGCCATGATGATGGCAATGTAAGATAATTAAGTCCAAAGTTTAGATGTGGAGAGTCATGGTGATGGTGAGCCATGAAAATGGTGATTAAAGATTGAATTCAGGAATCTGACAGAAAACCATGATGATGACAAGCTTTAGGAAAGATGGTGGTTGTAATAATGACGCAACTAAACCATTTGTAATTCACAAGCTACCACATATCCATGTATAGAGATCAACCCGAATGTAGTTCAATTACAACTTAGCACCTTACAACCAAGATGAAATTGAATCGAATAACAAAATGTAAAATCTGAAACAAAATAGTTTAGCATAAATTATACATAGTATTTTTGTAAAAGGTGGGCATGTTTGCTTTTGCCAATGATTGATCCATCGAGTCTCTCTAACTTGTAAACTCCATCTCAAACAACAACTCATATTCAATATGGACCTTCTCAATTGGCTTCAATTTCCAAGCGTTGGCTTCCTTTGCGTTTTGAAAGACTTTTCCTTTGCGTTTTGACCCTCTGATTGTAGTACCTAACAGCTGCTTGCTGATAATGTCTGAGGCAGTAAAGCACACTCTCCCTTTTTTCATCTATTAGGTCCAAAGTATCTCGCATCATTTCTTCATTCTTCGCTTCATTGAGGGGGCAAATAGTCAACTTGAAGATCTTGAGTGATAATCTCTATCGGGATGACTGCTTCAATTCCATATACAAGGGAAAATGGAGATTCACTAGTCGCACACCTAGGAGTCATTTGATAGGTCCATAACACCATAGGAAGTTCCTCAACACAACGCCCTTTTTTGGCCTCTGAAGTCTTCAAGATAATCTTGTTTGTCATTTCCACTTGTCCATTCCCTTATGGGTATCTGGGCGTAGAAAAGATCATAATTATATCCTATTCATGGCAGAACTTTTTGAAGGACGCCAGTAAGAATTGCAAGCTATTGTCGGTGACAATTTCCCTTGATACTCTGAACCGACACATAATATTTCTTCAAATGAATCATTCGACATCTTGCTCTTTAATATCTGCAAAAGCTTTAGGTTCGACCTATTTAGAGAAATAGTCTATAAGGACGAGAAGACACTTGACTTGTCCAAGAGCTAAAAGGAAAGGTCCGACAACGTCCATCGAGTACTTCATAAACGGATATGACAAACTGACCAAAAAAAGTTTCTCAATAGGTTGATGGATGGTAAGTGCATGCCTCATGGCAGCTATCACACTTCTTAGCAAAATTCTCACAATCACCCTGCATGGTTAGCTAGTAGAAATCCTACCTTTTAATCTTGTTGCACAAGGATCTTCCCCCTAGTAGTTGCCACTTAAGCCTTCATGCGCTTCTCGGATGACTTTCTTGACTTTGTCTTCCTCAAGGCAACAGAGATAAGAGCCTACAAAAGATTGCCTATAAAGTTTCTCATCAATCAAGCAATACCTTGTAGCGTAGACTTTGATCTTCCTCGCGATCTGCTTATCCTCAGGTGGCCACCCAACACGTATGTACATCTCAATGGGAGTTCTCCAATCATCCTTTCGGTTCATATAATTTGCTTCTTCTACCAATTCGATGCTTGGTCGATCGATGTGCTCCAAGGGAATTATTCTTCTTTCTTTTACTTCGATCGATCAATGCATGGTCGATCGATGCACTCCAAGGGAATTATTCTTCTTTCTTTTACTTCGATCTATCGATGCGTGGTCGATCGATGTGCTCCAAGGGAATTATTCTTCTTTCTTTTACTTCGATCGGTGATCCCAAATTTGCTTATGCACCTGCTCTAGAGTTTTCTTTTCGTGGCATGTGCCTCACCTCAAAGTGGTCAAACTGGGCCTTGAGTTTATTTAGTAGCTATAGATAAGAGATCATTTTTTCATCATGTGCTTCATACTCACCATTAACCTAATTGACAATTAGAGTGAAATTGCTTTCCATAATAAGCTGAGTAGCCCCTAGTGCTCAGCAAGTCTCAAGCCAACAATCATGGCCTTGTATTTGGCTTCATTGTTTATGGCTTTAAACCCCAATCGAAAGCTCTACTCGATCTCTTCGCTTGTTGGTGATCGTAGCAGCACTCGTATCCCTAATCTTCTTTCGTTACTAGCTCTATCAACCTGCACGATCCATTCCCTTGGTCCATCGATGTTTGCCTTGTATGTCAGCTCAATAACAAAATCAGCAAGCACTTAGGCCTTCAATGCCGTTTGAGGTCTGTACTCGATGTCAAACTTCCTTAGCTCGGCAACCCATTTTGTCAACCTCCTGGAGACGTTAAGCTTATGCAAAATAGTATGCATTGGCTATGACAACAACACCACGACAGTATGACTTTGGAAGTATGGTTGAAGGTTTCAAGTTACATGACAAGCACAAAGGCAAGCTTCTCAACAATAGAATACCTTGTCTCTGCATCCAACATTGTGCGACTAATGAAGAAAGCAAGCTTTTGAATTGTATCTTCTTCTTTAACCAATGCCGAACTCACTGCAGTCTCTAAGATTGTCAAGTAAAGAAAGAGTGGCTCTCTGTCTTTGGGCTTCAACAAGATTGGCGGCATGGATAAGTAATTATTCAATTCTTGGAATGCTTGCTTGTGTCATTCACTCTATTCAAATTTTTTATTCTTTTTTAGCAGTTGGAAATATAGGAGGCATTTGTCTAAAGATCGGGCTATGAATTGACTCAACACTGCAACTCATCAGGTAAGCTTCTGGATCTCGCACTTTCTTGTTAGGGATGGCATCAATTGGAAAGCTTTTATCTGATCTGGGTTTGCTTTGATCCCATATTTTGTGACAATGTGACCTAGGAACATTCCGCTCGCTACCCCAAATGTTTATTTCTCTAGGTTCAACTTCATGTTATACTTTTAAAGCACCTCGAAGCATTCTTGTAGGTGTCAAACATGCAGGCTAGCCTGCAACGATTTCACCAAAATATCGTCAATATAAACTTCCCTGTTCTTACTAATCTACTCTTTAAACATCATATTGACCAGCCTTTGGTATATGGCTCTTGCATCTTTTAGCCTAAAAGGCATAACCTTGAAACAAAATATCCATTGTTCTATGATGAAAGCAATCTTTTTTTGGTCTTCTGAGGCAGGAGAATTTGATTGTAACTAGAGAAAGTGTCGAGAAAGCTCAAGACTTCATGGCCGGCTGTTGCATCGATTAGGTGATCAATATGTGGCAGCGGATAACTATCTTTTAGGCAGGCTTTTTTTAAATTTGTGAAATCTACTCACATTCACCACTTCTCGTTTTTCTTTTTCACAATTACCATGTTCGCAAGCCAATCTTGGTATTGAACAGAATGGATGAACCCAACTTCAAGTAGTCTTCTTACTTCATCTTTGACTATATTGTTTCATTCAACACCAAATCTCCTCATCTTTTGTCGCACGGGCCGATAGTTAGGATCGACGTTAAGCCGAGGTGAGATTATGTTTGGATCGATTCTTGGCATATCTATATAGGACCATGCAAAACAGTCATTGTTAGTTTTTAGAAAGTTGATTATGGTAGATTTCACCTCTGGGTTGAGTTTTGACCCTATGTTCACTATTTGCTGCTTATCTTTTGGATCGATTTGTACTTCATCTAACTGGTCTAACACCGACTCGACACAATCTTGATTACTCGACTCGTTCGATGATTTTATCTGTAATTCCTATAAAGTTGGCTTTTTCTGCTTCATAGTGGTGGCATAGCAACTCCTTGCTGCTTCTTGGCTTTTAAGTATTTCTCTAACTCCTCGTTTCATTGGAAATATGATTTGCTAGTGAAAAGTCGACAAGACAACCTTCATTGCATGTATCCAAGGTCGCCTAAGGATGATGTTGTATCCCAAAAGACAATCCCTGACATGGAAACTCATCATCCTATTCTCCCCAGCTACATAGACAAGTAGCTTAATATTTCCAACGATCATGGTTGCTTTGCCATTAAACCCTTCTAGGGTAGTTGTAGACTTCTCAATTTCATCTTCATTAATATCCATCTCTCTTAGCGTCGAGAAGGACAAAACGTTAGCTGAACTTCCATTATCAATATGTATTCAGCCAATTTCACAATTAACAATATTAAGTTTGATTGCCAGAGCATTGTCATGAGGACTATCAAGACCAAATGCCTCATTGCTTCAAAACAAGATTGTATGCTCACCATATTCATCAATTATCAAACTAGCTCTCACTTGGCACGTTCTTTTCTAGTGAGTCTTCATTTGGTTAGTGGAGTAACGACTGAAAACAAAGCCCCACAAATGGCTCCGATCACTTTCCTTACTGGCGGTGGTGATGGCGTCTTTTTCCAAGTCTAGTGGTTTTTCTGTCCCCTTGCTCTCGATCGAGCCTATAAACTTTTCTGCCTCACTCAGACAAGTGCTCCCTTAGATGCCCTTTCTTAATTAGTTTTCAATTTCAGACCATAGAGGTTTGTAGTTGATTGTAAAATGCCCCGTGTCTCGATGGAACTTGCAATACTTTGTATGGTCATGGGACTGACTTGGAGCCATCTTGTCTAGCCACCTA
Organism: Artocarpus hirsutus; assembly: GCA_946598075.1. NCBI lineage: Eukaryota > Viridiplantae > Streptophyta > Magnoliopsida > Rosales > Moraceae > Artocarpus > Artocarpus hirsutus. The sequence goes on from CAMOHE010051696.1 coordinate 55,900, forward strand.
ACGTAATCTTTCCCTTGTAGCGACGCAGCCAACTCCATTAGGGATATGCTTAGAGCATATTTTGATGCTGGCAGTGGTCTACTTTTGGACCATGACTTCTTTTCTTTCTTCCTCCATTCTCTATTTAGTGGTGTCCTTGTCCAACCTTTTGGATCTGTCTACGGTTTCTGCTACCTTTCAACCACCTGTTTTGATCTCTGCTTCTTGCGAGCTCTCATTCGCACCTTTCATTCTCCTCTTCTAAATCGATCCATCCCTTTGCTCTATTCAAAGCTTCCTGGATAGTTTAAGGGTAATCGAAGCAAATACTGCTCTTAAAAAAGGACATGTGAAGGAGTCCTTTCTTTAGGGCTTCTTGAGCCGTCCCATCTTCTAAGCCTAAAATCTCAGAGAGAGCTTTACTGAATCTCTTGATATATGCTTGCAATGAATCACCTGGGCTCTATGTGATCGACCATAAGTCTTTAGTTATCTTACCAGTCTTTATGTGTACCAAGTATGCTTTGATGAATGAATCTGCCATTTCCTCAAAGTTGTCAATCGACCCAGCAGGCAGGTTGTTGAACAAGCAAACTGTCAGTCCCTTGAGACTTTGTGCAAATAGGTTGCGCTTCATCTCGTCTAGAATTGAGTCTGGGATGTTCGTTGCGCTAACTACGTTCTTGTATTGCAAAAGGTGATCTTTCAGATTCAATGTTCCATCAAAGCAAGCAAACACAAGGTTGCCGTACTTCAGAGAAACGACTGAAGTAATCCTCCTTATGAAAGGAGTTTCTCAAATGTTCTTTGAGATATCGTCTAGTGTTGGGGTTTTGGTCGTTGCTTTCAAAACTTTATGATCAATCTTTTCTTCCACGAGCTTAGCATTTTGTTTAAGCATCTCTCTTATCATCTGTTGAATGGACTTGGGAGTTAGTTGGGTTGGAGTCAGGGTGGGCTCGAATCAAGTTATCGGCTCGGTTGTCCCTTCGCATTCTTCATTCGCCTTAGTGACATGTTGGTTTGGTTTTGGATGAGTGTTTGTTGTTGTAGTTATTGCTATAGTAGGTGTCATTGGTGTTATAGTTGTGGTAGTTGGTGTTGCTGTAATTGTAGTTACTTGTGTTGGAGTTAGGATTGTGCATAGTGGTTGTATCCTCTTGATGGGGCTAAATGAGGATTGTTGTCCAACTGGCTAGAGTGTCTGAAACTGCCATTGTGCTGCCATCGTTACTAGGAGTGCTGAATACCATAATATGGGTAATAGTATGATAACGAGGCTATTTGTGAGTTCTGGTAACTGATTTGGCTTCTCAGAGTTGAGTTCTCACTACTAAGTTACTCTAATCTCCTGTCGTATTCTTGGGAATGCACAGCTTGCTCTTGAAGCATTTTCTTCAAAGTTTCCACTTTAGCTATGAGGGTTTCCATTTGCTAATTTGCTTGGGGTGTTGCCTCAGTTTCTTTGCTTGGAATTTTTGGTGCATGTTGGTTGTCTAGGTTGTCAGCCATGTCTAGTGATTAAGCTAAAAAATCCTTGCATTGGCGATCTGAAGGCCCCACGGTAGACGCCAAACTATAGATATTGATCTACAAGCAAATGCAAAATATGTTAGTTCAAATTAATATGTTCTTGTTAATGGATTTAGGCCCTTAAATCACCGTTATTTGGATCTGTTTAGCTTCAAAGTAAGCTTGCTAGGTTAATTGCTAAAAGTAATTAATAAACCAGGCCAAGTAAAATGAAATAATACTAAAAAGACAAACGATACCACACGCGTAGATTTATAGTAGTTCACTTTATAAAAAGAGCTACATCTACTATTCTTCGCTATGTACATATTCAAGAAGTACATATTACAAAGATCAGAATAAGGAGAAATTTTGACAGAGCTTCTGTATATTGTTTTTCCTGTGTCTATAATTGAAGACGACATTCCTTTATATAGAGGTAAAGAGGAGACATGACTTTCAACTAACAAAAAGTGGAGATGATAGTGCTTAAAGTAACTACAATAATAGGACACGTGTTAATCTTTGATAGGTTACAAGAATCGTGACCACCCCACGTCTTAGTTTGTGGCTAGACATGCTCATAACTATCCGTTTATGTGAATTGATCCCATCGAATGAATACTTAAGAAAACAAACATGTAACGATGGAATGTTATTTGAATAAACCATACAACGATTTTATTCGATCGAACTGATCGTACCTATCAAAACCTTAACTCGTTTATACGTATGAATGGCATTTCTCACATTGAGTAGCTTTGAGTCATTTAGTTCTGTTTGATTCATTGTAATCGCAACCTTTAACCATCATTTTAGGCCTTTAATGCAATTTGGGCCTAACAAAATTGTACCCTAACATTAATAAGGTTAAATTTGTTACAATAAGTTCATTAAAAACAAACTAGCTTTAATAAAACTTAAAATTAAGTCTTCGTAAAAAAACACAAAATAAACTATTGTTCATTCATCAACAACACTTAAAATATCAAAGCAATTCAACTTCAATCACTTCTAAATCTAAAGTAACACATGATTTATCTGCAAAAACATAATAAAAAGTAATAAACAAGATAAGTTATTAAAGAAAAGAAAGCATATATTTTTATACTTGTAATCATTAGTCTTGTAGTGTAGAATTTACTTGAATCAAATACATAAGTCTCTAGATCTTCTAATTATGGATAAAGATCCAATGGAAGAGGGGGTAGCAAAAACACAGTGGAAAAGTTTTCTTTGTTTTTTTTTTTTTTGTTTTAAGAAAAAAGGAAAAGTTTTATTTAAATACATATATTATTAAATTATAAATATATATGGGATTTCAATTGACGAATTAGATGGATTGAGAATTTCTCAATCTCTAATCTAATCGAAAACCTTCAGATTGGGATTTTTTCAATCCTAAACTGATCCAAAACTCTTTCTAATCTAATCCAAAACCTTCAAATAAGATTGGATTGATAAGATCTCATGGATTCATGGATCTTGTGAATATCCTAGCCTCAAAGGATTGATTCTAAGACACTCATGAAGTCTTTAGAGAAAAAGTAAAAACAAAAAAAACAAAAAAAAAAAACTCTAAGCCTTAAAATTTCCTATCTTTGTTGTGGCCTGTCTTTTTCTACAATGAGTCTGTCATACCTACTATACTTGGAATTATCATATATTAAACTTTCAAGCTATATATTGTTGGAACTTACTTGGCCTTAAATTGTGGTGAAAGACTTTCAATCATATTATTGTGCTTGGTAGAGCTATAAAATGTCTACTTTGACACTAGATATAGAATAATGGAATTTTTATTGTAACTCTATAAATTCTCCAATCATAAAACTAAGCGTAAGATTTCTTGGAAAACATTGACTAAAATACTTGAATTTCTTATATTTTGATTCGATAAGACTCGACTACTAGAATTGTTCTAGTTTGAAACACTAATGATGTTAGTTTCTTGATGCTTAAATTAGCAGGAAACTCTCTAAACTAAGTAAGAGTTAACTAATGTTGCTTAATTGCATTGGAGTGTTTATCTATACATTGCTAATGTGATATAGCACTTAAAATTCTTATACATTGAATTTTCTATCCCTTAATGATAAAACTTTCTTTAACTTAAACTAAGGTAGGAGAATCCAATCTCGAATAGAATTCAAATAACTTATACTTATTGTCAACAATACCATATAATACTTATTTAAATGCTAATTACAGGATCATTGGATTTAAGCTATAATTCCACAATTTTTTATTCATAATGCAACATGCTAGTTGTCAAGAAATTCTCAAATTTAGTACTAGAATTTTCTTAGACATAATCGATCAAGTGTTTACTTATTTGTTCGCTCTTATGCTCGTTTCATTAAGAATATATTGACTTACTTAAAGTTAATTTTTTTTAAACCTTTGTACTTTTTCGTAATCAGTTCAACTTATTATCTATTTATCATAGTATATCGTTAATCCATTAATCCATTAATCCATTTATCCAATAGCTAGCAGTTATTCTTAAACATGTTCAATATGCATAATATGACTAAGCTTGTCGTACTTGTGTTTTCTCCACTTCATTCTTATAGGAGCATATACTTATAGGTTCTAAATTTATTCTTTCTTAGGAAAATTAATGATATAGTTATAGAAAACCCTTAATTAATTACACTAACTAACTATTAGATTTTTTAGACATTACAATTTTAGTATTAAGAAACGAGTCTAAATAAAGTGGCTAAAGGACTAAATTAGTGGAAGAAGACCTACGTATCAAAGGAGGATCGATTATTCAATTGTTGTACGTTTGTAACGCAAGTATATGTATCGCTAACAAGTAATAAAGGGATGAAAAGGATTGTATTTATTAATTATTGAAATTAATCTAACATTGATATTATTTGAATAAATGAAAATAAAAATGTATTGAAAAAATAAAAATATATAAACAAACATGAAAATAATATGAAAAAAGTCAATGTATTAAAATCCTAGGGCTTTTAATTTCACTTGAATTAATCCTATTTATATTCTACAGTTAAATTAATTAATGCCTATTCCCTATATTGCTAGTGAATTTCTATAAATTAATTATTGATATTTTTCAAGTATTGTTTGAAGGGATCTTTTTCCATTATTAATAACCATATTTTGATAATATAATTTTCTACATTTTTATGAAAATTCTAAACTCATCAAATTCATTAAGAACAAAAAATTCCTAAAATTATGCACAAATTTCATATAATATATGAAATGCACAAATTTCTATAATTATCACATGTAGAGACGAAAATAAAGAGGGCCTAGAGCCCCCTTAACTTTTTTTTCCTCTATATAATATATAGACATTTGAGTTATACCTCAAAAGTTACTAAAATATGCAAAAGCCCCCCTAAAAAGTTAAATATATAAAATATTTTACTAATAATTTCAAAAATTCACTTTAGTGCCCAATCCTTAAAGAGCTTTAACAAAAAAAGAAAAAAAAATGAAACTAACTTTTACAATGCAAAATATCATAACATTAAAGCTTTTTTTGTAAATGGTTAGAAGAATCAACTATGAAATCGAATAAGAAGTTTTTATTGGTATTTATACTTTTTAAAATTTAAAAATACTTTTTGAGTGTGAAAAAACTTAATAAAATTTTAAAGAAAATTTCAGTATATATAAAAAAAGGAGGGATCTTGATAATATTATGTTTTATAATTGATTCTTTTGTTTTTAATAATTAATAAATACTATTTTTATTATGGTTTTAATTCCTTTGGTTTTTTTATAATTAGGATTACTAAATTACCCCAAATTTTAAAATTGTTTGTTAATTTGCCATTAAAATTCTAACAGAAAGACCATTTTTATTAATAGTTTATACTTTAAAAGGAATAGATGTTTCGTTTTGAATTTTAGAGAATAAAGTGTTACAATGGCTATAATTTAAGTGGGATTTTGAAATTAGTCCTTTAGTTTTTTATAGTAAGATAAGGACATGTACACCTCAGATGACCAATAATTAAATGGAACGTCAGTCAATTTAATTTTTTTGCACCTAAAACACGAGATTAGTGGTCTTTTAATAAAAAAAAAATAAAGACCGATTTATCGCTTTTGTAAAAGGTTAGGGACTATATGAGATGTTAACCCTAAAATTTTACTATTAAACCTATATAACCTTGCATAAACTAATACAATTAAGTGCATGAATTGACACGGCATAATACGTGAGCAATACAAGATAGAAAGACAAGTCCTAATGGACTGTGTCATAAAACATTATGACTATTTTTGCAATGCAACAATGTAGCATGAAAATCGTCTTTTTTTCCCCCTTTTTTAGTAGAATATCTCCAAGTTTAAATCTTGACAACAGCAACAACATGGAAGGTTAGATCTTGTTTAGTCAATTAGTTATGCAACGTGGAATCCATTATAGATCTTCCAAATTTAAGGGATGGAAAGGACATATCCATCAATAGATATTTTACTCCCATCTAAAAAAGAGATATCCATCAATGCATCAATGGTTTGTTTGATGTACGAGTTCAGAATAATAAAGTTTAAAACATTATGCTTTAATTTATTGGTTCTAAACTGTATGATTTAAACAGTGGTTTTGAATTGACGTTTAAAACATAAAGGTTTAAAACGAGAATACAACATCATATTAAATTTAAAATGAGAACTGATGTTTAGAATACTATGGTTTATGAAAAAAAAAAAAGAATGTGAATGAATTTTACCGTAGAAAATAGTTCAAATCATGTGAACTTGAAGGGGCAAATTTTAGATTTTGGGGGTTTAAATCGTTTTAAAACTGTCTCTATAGTTTGAACTGACTTTAGTTATTACTCCAACAAATTTCAATTTGAATTGCCTTAAACGGCTTTAAACCTATGTAAAATTGTTTTTGTTTTGGGTGAAAATTAGAAATAAAAATATTTTGAGAAATATGCTAAGAGTGTTTATGAAATTATGTTTGATTGTATATAGTAGTGTGTTTTTTGAAAAGAAAACATTTTTAATAAAAATTATTAATGTAAATACAACCAAATTTAAGCCTAAATATTGATTAATATTAATTATAACTAAAAAATTGCTAAAAAAAAAAAAATTCAAACAAAAAACTTTGCTTGAATGGAGATCTTGGATTCGCCGAAAGAGGAGGGGCCTACGTTGTCAAAGAATGGTGGGCACTAGGTTTAGTCGTTGGAGGCAAGCGTCATTGGGATGGCCACAATGAGGGTCAACGGGTAGGGAATGACACGTAATAATCTCTATGGTGGGCTTCAATGGATGACAAGATCATTCTGGTGATGGGTTCGACAAAGATATGCTGGCAGGGGAGATTTAACGGTGGCAATGAAGAGGGTTCAACAGTGGCAATGGAGAAGGTTTCAACGGTGGCAAATGGCATTGCTGGGCTATGGTTGGGGTCAATAGCTATGGGTTGGATTCGTTGGAAAGAGGGTGGGGTGGGAGGTAGGGGGTTGGGTTGGCTGATTACAACTTTTTCATTTTTTTTTCAAAATCTAAAGATTTTTTCAGCATTTTGGAAATAATCCATGTTTGGTTTCATTTTTGAAAATGCTTTTGTCATTTTCAAAAATACAAAAAACAAAATTGAAAACAAAAACTTGTTTGGCTAAATTTTTAAAAAAACTGAAAACAAAAACATTTCTAAAACTCCTCCCAAAAGCCCCAAAACTGAAAAGAAAAGAAAGTTGTTTTCTAAATTTTTATTTTACCCTCTCTCATTCCTTCCCTCGATATTCCTGTGCAACCCATGACCAGCTATTGCCAGTGAACCCATCACCGTCCCAGCCACACCCAGCCACCCTCCTCACGCTGGTAGGTCTCAACGCCGGCCAAAATGGACTCCCCTCAAATCTCTCCAGTGGTCGAAATCTGAGCTTGGACTATGGCTTGCCATGGCTTCATACTGCCGAAATAGTCAAGGCCAAAAGGACAAGCTCCACTTGTTTTGTAAGAAGGATCTCCTCATTGTTGTCACTGCGAGTAGTCTTCGTCTCGATGCTGCTCCGACTGTCGCAACCAACAACCCAGCGACCCGATCGCCGTTCCCCATCTCCGGCAATTTTGTGCCTTCGGGTCCTTCCCCATCCGGGGGGCCAAGCCTCGATGTCATAGCCCTACTCACCCATGGAGTTCCTCCGACGTCGCCCTCCCTCTTAGCTCACACCAATGCTACAACCAAGTAAGAGGAAGGCTTCTTCCTATTTTGTTGTAATTATTTTTTAATAAAAAAATTAACTTTGTAGTTCAAAAAAGTTGATATTATTACTCAATATATGCATTAATAGTTAGTTTTTTATGGGTAAATTTGGTTTTGTTTTGATCAATAGATTTTTACTCCCAAAAAAATTTGCTCCCTATAATATACAACTAAACACAATTTCAAAAATAACTCCAACAGATTTTTCAAAACATTCTCATTTCTACATTTTTCAAAAACAAAAACCAAAGTAAAAACACTACTAAACGAGCCCTTTTATTTTCATTTCCTACAAATTTTTTGCCAAACATTGTTTGAAAACATTTTATATTTTATATTTTTTATGTTTTTGAAAATAGGAGGGAACCTTCCAAAAACTAAACCAAACACCCCCAAATTTACCGTCTAAAAAAAAAAGGAAGAATATAAAAAAAAAAAAAAAAACAAAAGACAATAAACGCAAGAGAGAAAAGAAAATAAAAGAAGAAAAAAGAGAATTAACGTAAGGAGTCCGCCATGGCTGGACCTGTGAGCGCCGGCGCCAGAGCAGCGGTTGTACCGTCGTCCGCCACTGCCAACACCACCGCCACGACGACCATTACGCTAGACAATCCGGACGGATCGTCATCGTCGTCAACGCAACAGCCGCAAACCCTAACGCTGCGCCTTAATCGGAAGAAGAAGAAGCTGGTAACGTGGAAAGAAGGCACCATTGACAACGAGTTCATGCAGAAGAAGAGCTCCAAGAAGTGCTGCATCTTCCACAAGCAAAAGCCCTTTGACGAAGACGACAGCGACCAAGAAAACGACAACGATCACCACCACAACGACAGAGGCGGCGACAAGGGATGTTGCTTCAAGGATCATGATCAATTGTAAGTGCAAGAAACGAGACGTAATCTGAATCTCGATTGCATTGATTGTTTTTATCTTTCTCCCAAATGATATATGATCAATATTCGGTGCAGGACTTTTAAATACATTTTCTTTCGAAGATTGTTAAGGATTACCAATTAGACGGTATAATTTGGATAATTTTGTTCTGAAGATTGTTCTTTATTTGCCCCCAATTTGATTGCTTTAATGAGTTTGCTTTTCATCTGGTAACATGAAACAATTTAGTTTCTCATTATTTGGAACTTGTCTATGATCTGCCTGTTATCCAATCTATTCCATTTACTTTTTCTCTGCCGTAATTTCATGTTTGTGCAGGAATAGGGTTTTTTGTTTTTCCTTTGTTGTTGATGCATTAGTTTGAGAACAATAAGACGTGCTGATCTGGATTGAATTCTGATGGCCTGAATTCTGAAATTGTGATACTTGAGGATACGAGATGGGTATGTAACAAGAATGAGATATTAGATTGAGTTCAAGGCTCAGGGCTAGTTATACTTGTCCTTAGGTGGGGTCTCCATTGGATGAAGTTTCAAATTTTGGATATATGTTTTTGCCCATTTTCTATCCATGCACGCGGAATCTAATTCGAGGAAGTCAGGCATGGTAGACCATGGATGTGATTCTTAGTAGGTTTTATGCAGAGTTTAGGAGGATATATACCATTTTATGTCCTAGCAGAGGGCGTCTGAAATTGGTCAGATATAATTTAAGTGAAAGGAAGGAGTGACGGTTTTTATTTTTTATTTTTCTCTTCGATAAGATAGCAGGCACTACAATTATAGACATTACTTCAAAAAATATTTACTGGAAATTATCAGTTGTAAAGAAATTTGAAGTATTTTGCTATTGGATTGTTGGACTATTGTTTGATGAGCTGTGTGATGATATGAAGTGCTTACTCTAGTTTACTTCTGCAATGTTGTTGTGTCGTTTCTTTTGTGCTACTAAAGGTAGGATGTGGAAGCCCTGTCCGAATGACTTAGATATGGACATACCATATCCTGTCATGAGGAGTGTAGTCGTCATTTGTGTAGCCGGGGATTCTAGCTTGAGAGAATTTTGAGCAACTTGATAGAACGCCTGGTTAGATTGATGGCTACCTTCGGTTGAGCAACGGAGAACCATTTAAGATATTGGTAAATCCTTCAAATTTGATTAACTAGAACCTGGAGATGAGTTTTGTTACTCTGCCATGATAACATAACTCAGTTAGCTTAGAAGCTTTTGACCTGCAACCCAATTGCATAACTATTTGAAGTGCAGAAATAATAAATGGGTGAAGAAAGGAAAGGATGACCTGAAATAAATCCCAAGTTGCTTTAGATCGACTTTTAGAAATGCATGGACATTCATCAAGTATTGACCCCATCATCCCTGGCCCGGTTATATATACTGATTTTTTGTGTTGCTTGGTACCAATGTGAAATTACAGTTGAAAGTGAATTTTATGTATTCTCTAAACTTCGGGATTCTATTTGTGTAATTTTGGTTGCTAAATTGATAACAGAGCTAAAGAACCTTAGCAGCTACGTTGGGTTGAGATTTGGAATTCTGCAGTATGTTGCTTCAAAAATTAGTAAATTTGAAGTGCAAATCTACTTGTGAAGATGAACGCCACCATAGCGGCTAATTGTAGCTACCAAGTATGCCCCTGGACTTTCGAACAGGATTGAAGTGCAATCTATTTGTGAGTATGAGTCAAAATATTAACCAAGCTTTCTGGTACACACTACACAGGACAAGTTGATTTCTCTTCTTTAAAACATTGTTTTGTTAGGATATGATTTTTATATTTCATATTTTATATGGTTCATCTGAAAACTTGGTATTTGAAATCTGATATGCAATGCAAAGAATACAACACTGTCATTGTATTTGAAATAAAAAATAGGGATTTTCTTATTTTGGTATCATGTATTTTAAAGAAATATTGCAGTAGCATCCTACTATTTGGAAAATATCAAAATTGTATCATTAACTTATCTTTTTTATTAATGAACCTTGAATTATTTTATCAAAAATATAAAAGAAAATAAATATAACAACATTAATAAAATGAATAAATTCACATATATGCTTGTTTTTGACAAGCTTTTTATTTTTTTTGACGAGTTTTTTAACCTTTTGTTTTGATTTTCTATTATAGTTTTACAAAACTAATTTGGCACTTTTTAAGAAAAGGATAAAAATAAAATTTCATGTCAAAAACACGGACTCAAGGTATTAAAATGATTTTTTCAAAAACTACAATGTACCATTTTTATTTTTTCAAAAAGCAAGATACAAATGTGATGTTTATCCAAAGCACATGGTACCAAAATGATAATAACTTTGTAAATATATCCTTAAAATAGCAGTCGGTATTTTCTGTGGTATCGAATATTTTTTCTTTTGTTTTTTAGAGTAGTATATCATTGATAGATACTAGTACATCATTGATTAGCATTAATACATCACTAATTAACTATAATTTATTTCTGATAAATTGGTTCGTTATAAATTTAATAATAATCTATTGTTGAAAAATCCGATAAATTATGAAGTGTAATTGGGTAATCATTGACTAATATTGGATAATCCTTGATAACTACATACTTAATTAGTGATACACCACCAAGTTAATAAATGATAAAGCACAAATCATCATTGATGTACAAAAAAAGATCATTTCTTTAATTTTCAAAAACTCTCATTTAATTAAAAAAAATTTAAAAATAACCATTTACCCGCAAATCCAAAAAAAAAAAAAAATTGTAACTATTGAGTATTTAATTTAAAAACATCATTAATTGCGGTTTGAGTGGACAACCAATTTTTACTAACATAATATTTTTAAATTTTTACTTTAATAAAATGTAAACTAAAGATTGGATAGCCAAAAGTCCGTACCATTTCGCATTAAGAAATAAATGTAAAACCAATGATTTTAGTGATCATGAAAAATGTAATTAAGAAATAAGAAATGTAAACATTTTAAATTGTTCAACAAAATGGATAAATCAGAAGCTCCTCCACCTCTTTAAATTATTTTTTTGGCTCATGAGTTTTCTCCTATGCATTGTTTCCTTTTACTCTACGTTTATATAAACAACCATGTTATTTAAAAATAAATAAAATTGTTGGATAAATTTCATAACAGATTGCTATTAATGCCAACCAACCAACCTGAATATGAGAATATCTCTATGCAGTGTCAAAGAGATCGAGTTTTAATTGTTCATTGCTATACAACAATCCTCAAGAATAAAAAATTGAGTAATTTTGAATTCTTATGCACAGTCGAGTATATCTAGATCAAGAAAAATTTCGGGTTTTTCTTTTTCAATTTTTGATAGTGCTAGAAAATTTTGTTAAACGAAATAAAAAAACAAAATCTGGGAAACTCAAGTAATGCTCCAACAGGGATAACATGTCTTTTTATTTTTTTTCCTTTCTTTTTCCTTTTTCATCGATCCTCCTCCAAGTATTAAAATGTTTCTTAAAAAAAAAGAAGCATGCACATCTAAATTTTTTTTAACCATCCCACTCACAATTGGTTTTCTTCTCAGTTGAAAGGTTGTCAAAGTTTCTTGTATGAAAGATTTTGCAGATCTAATAAGTGGGTTTTGGACCTTTGGCAGGTGAGTTGGACGCAATCATTTGTTGAAAAGAATGAAAAAGAAATTGCAAATCTGCAGTCAGAAAGTTATTGTGTGTAGGCAATGTAATAGTAAAATATTATATACTTTCTTTTATGGCCGTTTATTTCAACACACCTTCTTTTTTAACTGTTGGATTTAGTACCGCTGGTAGTCTGCTATAGCTAGGCAATAAGATATAATTTCCCACATAAACAAGTTAAATAACAATTCATCTATTAGGTTACAATTTTTAAATAAATAATTATATTTTCTACCATTTTTTAACGTGTACATGTATGTCTACATTTTATAGTTTTTGTTTTAGCATGCCCTTTATCGTATCATGGCCGTTCAATTTGCATCGAAGTTTTGGAATTGTTGAGGGTCAGCTCGGCGCCGTCGTCGAGGAGCCTTACTCTAGATGGTCGGCAACCTAGCTCGGCAAAGCTACGTGGAACCAAAAACTGATCTCGATGAACTTGTATAGCTTATCTGAGGAACTTTTCAGGGTTCCTCGGGCCGCACCGCGATTGGTTGCCTTCTTGGATCAGGCACTAGCTCGGGTTGGATTCCTTTCACTTGAAAGTGGGCTGCTACTCGCCATTACTGACCAACAGATGGTGGACAACTCACCGTCAAATAGGAAACGATCCACTAGCGGAGGGTACAACACTTGTCCTCTACCACCTGACACATCTTGATGTGACACATGGGTCGTGGGCAAAACTCACTTAACACTTAGTCCAAGTGGCAACCTATAAATAGGATGCATTTATTGCATTCAGGCATTCATGCTCCTTCTCACCTAACAAGCTCTCGTTCTCTGCCGAGCAATCCTTGCCTTGAGTGTCGGAGAGCCCTTGTCTATTGACTGACCTCCATGGAGGTCGACTCTTCGGTCTTAGTGCTACTATCTAACCAAGAGACGCTAATGTTTTAGGAGTCCAAAAGGTCATTCATTTTCTCGTGTTGCTCGAGAGATTACCTGATCGGGTTGTGAAAACTTGGGAATGAGGAATTCTTGGGTTGTCAACTACGGCTCGGTAGCTAAAAACTCTAGGGTAGTGAAGTGTGGTCTAAATTGCAAGTGAAAATGACAAGAAGAAAAGCCCTATTTATGGCCGCTCTAGGCGTGAAACCTGGGTGCAGAAAACGAAGAGGCACAATGATTACACCTGTCAGGGAAGAAGACTATCGCATTGCGACACGTGTTCCTCCGAGCTTCATCGCGTGACCTTTCATTTCCTACTGCCCTAGGATGCTGTTTAGACTTCCATCCTAAGTCGACCTCACCCACTCGGCATAGTCCACCTGGCCGAGCATCAACTAGGTAGATTGGAGGGTTACTGTTGGAGGTGAGCTCGGCGTCGTCGTCGAAGAGTCTTACTCTAGGTGGTCTGCAACCTAGCTCGGCAAAGCTACGTGGAGGCAAAAACTGATCCCGATGAACTTATATAGCTTATTTGAGGTGCTTTTCAAAGTCACTTGGGCTGCACCACGATTGGTTGCCTCCTCGGATCAAGTACTAGTTTGGGTCGGATTCCTTTCACTTAAAAGTGGGCTGCTACTCGCCATTATTGGCCAACAGATGGCGGATAACTCACCGTAAGATGGGAAATGATCTACCGATGAAGGGTACAACACTTGTCCTCTACCACTTGACACGCCTTGATGTGACACACAGGTCGTGGGCAAAACCCACCTAACACTTGGTCTAAGTGGCAACCTATAAATAGGGTGCATTTATTGCATTCAGGCATGCATCTTCCTTCTCACCTAACAAGCTCCTATTCTCTGCCGAGTAACTGCCTTGAGCGTTGGAGAGCTCTTGTCTATTGACTGACCAGTCTTTTTCTTGTCTCCGAAGCCTCCCTCTTCTTGTTGTAGGTTCACCCGAACAGGTAGAGACGTGTAGGGAAGAGCTAAGCACCGTGCGCAGCCGCACGTGGTGTTGATCTGCTGCGAAACTCTGATAAGCATCAACATTTTGGCGTTGGAAGGAGGGCCACTCGTGCCTTCATTTGAAGTCTCCAGCCACAGAAGGATAGTGAACCAAGATGGTAACTAGAGGCAATGCCCGAGATGAGCCTGCCCCATAGGAGAGATCGGGAGATGCGCGAAATCGAAATCAGAATCAGGCCAGACGTAGGGGCTGTCCCCGAACCACAAGATCCCGTTCTGGGGGTCAGGGAAACACGGCGAGGGCCAAACAAGTGCAGGATCCAATTGGCCAAGACCCTATTCGGGAACTAATCAATATTGCTGAATACTTACCCAGCAGCTCGCATAGCAGGCACAGCACCAGGTGGCTCCTGGCCTCTTACCTCCAGCTTTGGCTGACCAGGCTGGAGGTCGAGCAGGACGAGATGCTGCTGAAGCTGACTTCGAGTATTCCAAATCTACACATGGCGTCTCGGCTAATAATAGACTCGTCCAGGAAGGATGCCTTGGCTTGTAGGGAGCACGAGCTCCGTTATCGCAATGCTTGCGAACATCAGTGTTTGACTGGCTCGGACGCCGGGGAGAAGCACAACAAGGTCGCCAACCCGAGGCAAATGACCAGGTTGAAGGCGGAGCACCCGATAGGGTCGAACTGCCTGAAGATACCAATAGTCGTCAGCTTTGGGAGTTGCAGCGCCAAATCAACGAAATCTGCAACAATTGCTTCGGCTTGGATGATGTAGGTGCCTTAGACGCGCCGTTCATCGACGCTATCATGCGAGCCTCTGTGCCGCCCAAATTTAAGGTCCCACAAATCAAGGCCTACGACGGGACTGTATATGCTGGTGAGCATGTTGAATTATATCGAGGACACATGCTCCTACAAAACGCCAACGATGCAGCCATGTACAAGGCCTTTTCTCTGGCCCTAACCGGACCAGCTCAGCAATAGTTTCAATGACTTGAGCCAACTTCCATCACATCTTTTCAACAGCTCTCTAATGCTTTTTCAGCGGCCTTCTCCATGACCAAAACAAGGAGGAAGGAGATTACTTATTTATATGCCATTAAGCAAGGAAAGGGCAATGTCAGGGACTGTATAAACCGGTTTACCTGAGCAGCCCTCGAAGTCAAGCACGTCGAAGACGAGACCCTGAAGCACGCTTTCGTAGGGGGTCTCTGAAACGAGAAGCTAACCTGGTCATTGGCATTCGAGCAGCCGAGCATGTTTTCACAGATGCTCGGCTACGTGCAAAGGTAAGCCAATGCGACTGAATACATGAAGAACTGTAGAGAAGAAGCTAGCAGTAGCGGCACGAAGAAAGAAAAGAAGTAGAAGAAAATGCCCTAACAGACCAGTGCCGAGCAAAACAAGAAGTAGAAGAAAGAAAAGAAAGCCGAGAAGCCGAAAACGTCGACCAAAAAGTTCCAAAGCTACACGCCCTTGGCAGCAAGCATAAATGAAGTACTTGCCCAGGTGAGCGGAAGGAACTTATTGGTTGATCCACCCAAGCTTAAAGGCAACAAAGCAAAGCAAGACCAAACCAAATATTGCAATTTTCACAAGGATGTGGGACATAATACCAATGACTGTATTTAGCTCAAGGACCAAATTGAGAGATTGGTCCAAGATGGACATTATGGGAGTTTGTAGAGCGAGTTTTAACTCTGGGTTCTACAGCCGAAAGAGGCGACCAACCGGGCCGAGCAACGATGGCGGGAACGCCCCGGAACCCCCAAACATTGTACATATGATTTTTGGAGGGCCTATGACTAGGGACACATCAAGTGGGCAACAAGCTTACGTCCGAGAAGCTCGGCTGGTGGAAAGAGGCAAGCTCATTAGTAAGTCCGAGCACGTCAATAAAATTTTCCACCAATAAGACATGCCTATCACTTTTACGGAAGAGAAGACAGATAAATTAATTTATTCACACAATGATGCTCTTGTGTGCGAATTGCACATTGCCAATAACATAGTACGACGTGTGCTGATTGACAATAGTAGCTCAGTTGACATTCTATTCAAGCAAGCGTATGATAAGTTGTAAATCAGCAATGCTACCTTTATCCTAGTCCAGACCCCACTTTACGGCTTCACAGGTGAATGCGTCCGAGCAATTAGGAAGGTCGGCCTACCGATCACCTTCGGTGAGGGTGCTGCTCTGGTGACATGCGTCGTCGACTTCTTGGTCGTTGACAAACCCTCCTGTATAATATTATTATCGACCGTCCAATGTTAAACGCACTGAAGGCTGTGGTCTCCACTTACCACCTGGCCATGAAGTTCCTAACGGACAACGGGGTCGGGGTAATCAGATCGCGACAGAAAGATTCCCAAGCTTGTTATGCTAACGCTGTCAAGGCTACATTAGCTCAGCAATTAAATGTCTCAGCAACATACAAGGTTGACGAAATACAATTCCCAGCCGAGTCGACACCTAAGATGCTTTCCGACCTTGACCCCCGTATGCTAGAGGAGGAGGTGAGGGCCACCCTGTTGAGGATTTGGTGCTGTTCATGCTGGACCCGACACACCCTGATCGAACGGTCCAACTCGACTTTCAGCTAAAACCTGAGGTCTGAGTCGACCTAGAGAAGCTCCTCATGGAGTATCGGGATGTTTTTGCATGGTCTCATGAGGACATGCCTGGCATTGATCCTAGTATAATCTGCCATTGGCTTAACGTCCGACCAGACTACAAGTCGGTTATTCAAAAGAGAAGGGCCTTCAACCTGGAAATGTATGTTGCTATCAATGAAGAGGTCTAGAAGCTGCTAAAGGCAGGATTCATCCGAGAAGTAAAGTATCTAGAGTGGTTAGCAAATGTGATCCTGGTCAAGAAGGCGAATGGAAAATGACGTGTTTGTATAGACTACACCAACTTCAATAAAGCCTGCCCCAAGGACTGCTTCTCGTTGGCCCGAATAGACAGCTGTCGATGCAACTGTCAGGCATTAACTGCTCAACTTTATAGACGCTTATTCTGGCAATAACCAAATACGGATGGCTGAGGAAGATCAAATAAAGACGACCTTCGTTACCGACTAAGGGCTCTATTGTTGCGTGGTAATGCCTTTTGGACTTAAGAATGCCAGGGCTACCTACCAACACCTAGTCAATAGAATATTTGCTCGATTGATTGGCAAAACCATAAAAGTCTACGTCGACGATATGCTAGTTAAATCCGTCCGAGCAATGGACCATATGGCCGATCTCTAAGCTAGCTTCGACATTCTTCAGGAGTATGGGATGAAACTCAACCCGACGAAGTGTGCGTTTGGGGTTAGCTCAGGCAAATTCCTCGGATTTTTTGTCAATCAAAGAGGTATCGAGGTCAACCTAGCTAAGGCTCAAGCTATTATAGACATGCATTCACCATGGATAGTAAAAGAGGTGCAGAAACTCACTGGCATGGTAGCAACCCTCTCTAGATTTGTCTTCCAGTCTACTGACAAGTACCATCCCTTTTTTTCAGGCACTCAAGGGGAGGTTTGAGTGGAGCAGAGAATATGAGAAAGCCTTCTAGAATTTAAAGAAGTACTTGTCCACACCCCTGCTCATATCCAAACCTTTACCGGGAGAAGTTATGTGTGCCTACCTTGTCGTGTCAGAAAAGGCTATTAACTCGGTCCTTGTCTGAGAAGAAGAAGGGGTTTAGAAGCCATCTATTACATGAGCCATGCGTTCCAAGGTGCCGAGGAGAGATACCCACAGCTTGAAAAATTTACGTTTGCCTTAGTTACCTTGGCTCGGAAACTACGAACTTATTTTCTTGGCCACACTATACGAGTCCCAAAGAAATTCTCCCTCTGGTAAGTTTTTTAGAGTCCAGAGATCACAGGATGAATGCCCAGGTGGTTGGTCGAGCTTAGCCAGTATGACATTTATTTCATGCCGAGGACGGCTATCAAGGCCCAAGCCTTCGTTGATTTCATTGTCGAGTTCACTATTGCCAGGCAAAGCATGCCTTTAGCTGAGAAAGAACTTGTCGAAGACCTAGAAACCCCTAGTTGCAGTGGAGGTGATTGCACCCATACGATGGAACCAGAATGGAACCTCTTTGTGGATGGATCTTCCTATGTTAAGGGTTCGGGTGCCGGGCTCGTTCTAACAAGCCTGGATGGATACAAGACACTCTACATGCTTCGATTTGACTTCAAGGCATTTAACAATGAGGTTGAGTATGAAGCGCTCTTGGCCGGACTTAGAATCGCTAGAGATATAGTACAAATAGAATCTGATCCCCTTTCATTTCTTTCTATTTTTTCTTTTCATATTTTATTTCTTCCTATGTGACGTTCTATAGGGGTCCCAATGGTTTGGACTTGAGTAGGCTGAAAATGAGACTTAATCTCATTGAATATCTAGAGTTCTAGTTGTGGTAGAAGTGAAGATTAGAAAGTCTTAAATTCAGGATCTTTCGCTGCACGGATTTCCTGAGAAACGAAGTACCATGCTTGTCGTCCAACAAGTCACTAGGGTGTTTTCGGCGCGAACTAAATCCATGATAGCATATTTACAAGAGGTCAGGGCATTACTCGGGCAATTTAAATCTTATTCATTCAAACAGATCCCTAAAATGGAAAACTCCGAGGCTGATGTGCTTGCTCAGCTAGCATGGGGCCTGGGCGCATCGGTCCCCATTGAAAGGTTAGCTGAGCCAAGTATTAATAAAGAAGTTGCAAGTGTAGCCGAAGAGCAAGAGACCACCTAGATGGACCCGATCATCCGATACCTGACCACAGTCGAATTGCCTGGCTTCTGAGAAGAGGCACATCGTATTCGCAACATCTCGGCCCAGTATTTGATGATTGATGGAAAACTATATTGGCGAGGCTACAGTGCACCATGTTTGAAGTGCGTAGGGCCCAAAGAAGCCCACTATTTGATGAAAGAGATTCACGAGGGACTGTGTAGTAATCATTCTGGGGGGTGATCTCAGGCCCAGAAATGTCTTCGATAGAGATATTATTAGCCAACCATGGAGCAGGACTGTAGAGACTTTGCGTGGAAGTGTCTAAAATGTCAATAGTTCGCGAGGGTGCCCGGACACCATGCCGGGCCCCTTATTGCGGTAACATCAGCATGGCCCTTTGCTAAGTGGGCCATCGATCTTATCGGTCTTGTTCCTCGAGCTCGGTCTCTGTTTAGGTACTGCATTGTAGCCACTGACTACCTCACCAAATGGGCAGAGGTAGAACCATGCACCAACATGACCGAAGCTAAGTACATAAACTTTGTATGGAAGAACATCATTTGTCGGATCGGAATCCCTCATACCATCATGACCGACAAGGCAAAGTAGTTTGAATCCTCGAGTCTCCTTCGCCTATGCGAGCAGCTCGGTATTAAGAACGTCTTCTCTTCTCCGAGCTACCCTCAGAGCAATGGGCAAGTTGAAGCTGTCAATAAAATGATTAAGGATAACCTGAAGAAAAAGCTCGACGGCCTCAAAGGGGCATGGATTGACAAGCTCCCAAAGATGCTCTAGGCTTACCAAACAACGGCCCAAACTGCCACCGGGAAGACCCCAATTTCTCTTGTATATGGGGCCGGGGCTATCATCCTGATAGAAGGAGGATTGCCGAGCTTCAGGGTCGAGCAATACGACGAAATTCGAAATGTCGAAGCCATGATGTCTAAACTTGATTTACTCGAAAAGAAGAGGAACCGAGCTGCAATACGTAATGAAGCTCAGAACCAGATCGTTGCTCGATACTATAACAAACGGGTCCAACTGAGAAGCTTCAAGGTGGGAGATTTGGTGCTAAAAAAGGTCACCGTTCAGCAGCTCGGGTTAGGGTCTTTCGGTCCAAAGTGGGATGGCCCGTATAAGGTTGTCGGAATTGATCGACCATGTACCTACAAACTATTTGATATGGAAGGCAACTTGCTCGGTCACCCTTAGAATGCCAAACTCCTTAAAATATTCTTTTGCTATCCGACACCAGAAACTCTTTTTGATCTCTGGCTACATTCTTTTTGTAATTAGTCCTACTAAACAAAACTGGAATGTAAATATTATACATCAATGAGAATTTAAATTCCTACACTATTCCATTGAATAGTGTCTGTTAAGGAAAATATAACTCCTAAAATGGGGGGCCATAACTCCGAACTGGGGGACCAGATAATAACTTCCGAAGAGGGAGAGTCGTCCCAACAAACCGGACTAGGGGTGCTGACCGGCGTTTCGTCGACCAATAGTTTGTCATTGAACAGACCACCCGAATGAAGTAGCCCCAGCACAACTGTGCTCGACCAACATTAGACTTGTAAAAGTTTCAATGAACTTAAACAAGTTTAAGGGGGCGACAACAGGGTATAGGGCACCATACGCCATTGTGCTCTGCCTGACCTAGAAATGGGACTTCCTTGCTTGGCTAAACTTGGTGATTACTTTTTTTAGGATGTTTCATTCTGAGCAACGTTAAACTTGGAAAACACCGAGACACTAAACTCGGCGAGAATGCAATTGGAAAAATGAGTTCGAAATCTTTGATTTAAAAATTTGCTCTCCCGAGGAACATCCAACTTGCAAAACCCTCGATTTTATTCCATTCTTGAGAAGCACCTAACTCCGAGGAGGGAGGTTCAAACATCCTTCTTGGGGAACCGCCCCACAAGCTTTCAAAAAATGAAAATTTTAATCCGAGGAGAGTTGCACTTGGAAAAGAAAATTCAAAAATCAAAACTAGAAGGAAATGCTGAGAAGTGATAAACTTTGGGAAAAAGTAAAAATTTTATTATTATAAGCAGTGTGGAGGTATAAATAATCGGGCACCTCCTGAGCCTCGATAAAGGATATACAAAAAACTAGGCCTGGGCTTCATCTTCTGCTTCTCCGTCGCTGCCGTCTTCGCCCTGGTCGTCCCCATTGTCTTCGCCGTCCACTTCGACAACCTACTCTTGTCCGAGATGCTGCGCTTTGTCTTGTTCTGGCTCAACAATGAGCGACCAGTCGAAGCCCGTCGCCTCTGGATGTTTCCTGAGGAGATAATCTCGGAGGTCGGTCATCCCAAAGTAGTAGTAGTCGGCGTACTCCGAGGATGCCTTGAATTCCTTTACGGCCTATGCAAGGTGGCTGGGCAGCTCCTCCCAAAATCGCTGCTGCTCGGCTTGGGAGGCCTGCAGCTGATCCCTGAGGTTGAGGACCTCGTCCTTTGATTGGTCAGCTTTGATCCTCGCTTCTTCAGCCACCTTCCTCGCTTCCTCTACTGACGCCTTGGCCTGGTCAGCCTCTTCTTTGCCTTCCTGGCCTCATCCTCGGCCTGGGAAAGAGCTTCCTTTATTTGTCTAGCTTGATGTTCCTAGCACCAAGCTCTTTCTCGACCTTGTCCTTTTCGAGGGCGGTCTTCTTGTGCCTCTCTTTCTCCAGATTGAGCTCCTTTCGTCTTGCCATTAGGCTAGGTCTAGGAAAACGCATGCCTGAGAAGACAAAAAGAAGTGAGTACGCGAAAAACAAAGTCCAAAGAAGCTCGGTATAGAATTTTCACTCACCTTGGCAGCAGACCAGAAGGCAGCGCTGGATAGGCCCTCAAAGTCCTTTCCTCGGAGGTTCTCCAAGAAAGACTCCTCAAGAATAACATCCTTGAGGTGATCGAGGATGTGACGGCGGTAATTTGGTCGCCTCCTCGAAGGGTCTCCCGTAGGAGGCACCATGGTGGTTGTGACAACAGAAGGTTGGGTCTCGCTTGACGAAGCCCTAGTCCTCGTTGGCGGGGGTGGGGGAACATGGACTGTGTGGGATGGTCTCTCGGACCGCGGCGACTGCTCGGACTGCAATGGCAGCTCTGGCCTCGGGGTCCTCTTCCTTTTCTTTCTGACCATTGCCTTCCCCTTTTGGCGACGAAGGCGTTCCATCATGGCACGCCTTTCCTCTACATTATTTGGTTGGGATGACATATCTGTAGAACCAAGAAAGTCAAGATGAGCTTGACAAAAAAAAAAAAAAAAAAAACTCGAAGGTCACCACTGATCCAGAGTTGGCCAGATGAGTATAGGAACCAGATCGCGTCCATGAGGTCCTCGTCTGCTATGGGTGGCCCCGCGTCGAAGGAGCCACTCGACGAGTCCTCGATTCTGGATGATGATGGCTCCCTCGTCAGCCACCTAGATCTAGAAGTGCTCAGCCCCAAGATATCGGCTGTGCTTGGCCTCGCTATTGTCACCTACCCGGCTGACCGGGCATATTGGATGATAGGAGGGGGATTTGTTCTGCTGGATTCCCCAAACCAACTATAACGGAAAAAGGGTTTCTTTCCTAAGCAGGAATGCCTATTGTCTCATGGCCTCCAACTTCTCAAATAGGTCTTTGACCGCCTTAATGGTGTGGCTCTGCGCCCACGGCCTCTTAGACTACAGATGCCCTTGCTCAAATTTTCTCGGGACACGTTGATCCATAGGGACGGCCTCACCGGCCCGGGCTAGATAATTTTTCTCGATGTAGAACTACTCGAACTTCCAAAGCGTGTTTGAGTCGTGATTGCCTAGAATAAAGTCTTTCCAAAAGCTGGTGACGTAGTACCAGCCGGACTGCTGGGGAAGCTTCTTCATCTTGTGCACTTATTTAAAGGCCCCCTATGGCATCTCAGTAGTCCGGTGGTACCTCCATAGCATGTACATCCTGATCAGCATCCTTTAGCAATTTAGGTTGAGCTGAGCCTCGGGCACACATTCAAGTCATTAAGTGCCTGGCGGAGGAATAGGTGGAATGGCAGGTGTAGCCTGGCCCTGAAGAACTCCGTGTACAAGGTTATGCACCCCTCGAGCAGAGTCAGGGGCGAATCGTTCTCCTCGGGTGCGACGAGGACAATGTCATTCGGGATATTAAATTTTTGGCGTAGGTCCTCTAGTCGGGATTTTGTCATTGCACTGGAATAGGTAGTGGCTGATGTCTGCTCAGGCCGAGATATGCGACAAGCGGTCACTCCTCAGACTTGAGTGACCACAACCCTGTCGGCTTTATCTTCGGTGGCACTCCCCTCTGGCTTTTGCTGCCTCGGTAGCTTCTTCTTTGTCAAAAATATCGACGGTCACCCTACCAATGACCTGGACAGGGGCCCCAGAATTCCGATCGAAGGTGTTAGGCACATCGACGGCTACCTCCAGCTCGGCCCGCTCCTGGGCTGTAACTTAGGACGTGCTGGCAGAGGTTGCCCCGATGTAAGGATCCTCGCCTCTACACAGTCTTACCAGGTGCCCTCCATCCATTAAGTCAAGGAACTCCTGCTCGGGTACCGTCTCAACATCAACCCTTAATATTTTGGCCAGCTGGCCCGCCTCGTCCTACTCTGGTGATGATCCTTCTATGTCGACCTCCACGGAGGTCGACTCCTCGGTCTCAATGCTACTATCTAACCAAGAGACGTTAATGTTTTGGGAGTCCAAAAGGTTACTCATTTTCTAATGTTCCTCGGGAAATTACTTGATCGGGTCGTGAAAACTTGGGAATGAGGAATTCTTGGGTTGTCAACTACGACTCAGCAGCTAAAAACTCTAGGGTAGTGAAGTGTGGTCTAAATTATAGGTGAAAATGACAGGGAGAAAAGCCTTATTTATAGCAACTCCAGGCGTAAAACCTAGGTTACACCTGTCAGGGAAGAACACTATCGCATTGCGACACGTGTCCCTCTGAGTTTCATCGCGTGACCTTTCGTTTCCTATTGCCCTAGGACGTTGTTTAAACTTCCATCTTGAGCCGACCTCACCCACTCAGCGTAGTCCACTTGGCCGAGCATCAACCAGGTAGATTGGGGGGCTACTGTTGGGGTGAGCTCGGTGCCATCGCCGAGGAGCCTTACTCTAGGTGGTTGGCAACCCAGCTCAACAAAGCTACGTGGAACCAAAAATTGATCCCGATGAACTTATATAGCTTATTCGAGGTGCTTTTCAGGGTCTCTCGGGTTGCACCACGATTGGTTGCTCCTCGGATTAGGTACTAGCTCGGGTTGGATTCTTTTCACTTAAAAGTGGGCTGCTACTCGCTATTACTGGCCAACAGATGGCGGACAACTTACCGTCGGATGGGAAATGATCTACCGATAGAGGGTACGACACTTGTCCTTTGTCACTTGATACGCCTTGAAGTGACACACAGGTCGTGGGCAAAACACACCTAACACCTGGTCTAAGTAGCAACCCATAAATAAGGTACATTTATTGCATTCAGGCATGCATGCTCCTTCTCACCTAACAAGCTCCCGTTCTCTATCAAGCAATCCCTGCCTTGAGCGTCGGAGAGCCCTTGTCTATTGACTGACTAGTCTTTTTTTTGTCTCCGAAGCGTCCCTCCTCTTATTGCAGGTTCACCCGAACAAGTAGAGACGAGTAGAGAAGAGCTAAGTGCCGTGCATTGTCGCACACGGTGTTGATCTACCTCGAAACTCTGGTAAGCATCAACAGGAATTATTTTCCGGGACTTAAGAGTTAAGACCATACCTGTATTTGTTTCCTCTCGATTGACTTTTTAATGCAACAACTTTCCAGTGATCATAATATGCCTTCAACTGTTAAATAGACCTCCAACATCTCTTCTAATCATTTCGTCGCATGATGTTGCTGAGTTCGTCGTTTCTTTGCTGTCCCCTTCTCTCACTCTTCGTTCCAATAATTTACAATTTCCGATGTACAAAAGTTAGGCATAAATAATTAACTAATAACAATTACATCATTTCAATTTTCATGATTGCATGATTTGGTTGCTTATCTTGATGATTAACTATCATTTCCTTTTAGATAAATTAATGATTATTATCCAAAGGTCAAGATGTACTATTCTCTAGAGCACTAGATAATGCCGTCTATAAAATACCCAAAGATTAATTAAGTATAATTGGTGAGTAAATTGATGAATTAGTTTGCCTATTTTCAATTTAAGATTAATTCAATCAATTTGTGACATTTTGTTAATTAAATTGCATCTTTAACAGTTTTGTTGATTTATCTAAATAATAGCATTTGTTAACTTTTAAAACAAATTTGGTAATTTATTTTTACTTATTTTTAGCATTTGTGAACTTATTTTTACAAATTTTAAACAATCAGATTTTTTTTTTTTTGGTGAAAACAAGCTGCCAAATGCCCAATAGGTCCTTACTTGATATATAGACATAACCCTTTGAACACTTAGCCTTGAAACTTGCAGCTCACATGTTGGAGCTCTGAAGACCACTCCCTATTACCTTTCACATGGAGCCACACTCAAAAATCATTAGCTTCATCAAAACCATGTACTGGACATTGTTTCATTCAAAGAGAACCATCTCAACAACTATGCTTCACTTCATTCTTTCTCTCTTTTCCATGAACCTACTCTCACCCACTTTCTCTCTTTCACGTGACATGCCTTAGAATTTCCTTAAGAGAATTACAATTTAAAGACAAGTCTAAGTAAGTATACCCACCACTCTCTTTTTTTCCCCATTTCCATGCCATTCACTCCTTCTCTTTCTCTTTCATTTTCGTCTATGACTCTGTCTTCTAATGGTTTTTTTTAACTCAGTTTTAAAATTCAAAAGAACATTTTGCTCTCTTGCAACCAATAGAGAAGAATTCTTCACAAAGTCATCCCTTTTTAACAAGATTTTGAGGTAAGATTTTTAGAAAATGAATCTAGTTTTTCATACTATTTCCATCCAAAGTTACTTCCTTAATTTCCTGCATTAATCTTAAGTTTAGTTTGCATGAAATATTAACATGCATATCAAAGAAAGTTTATGCATTTGGGTGAAAATGTGGCTGTGAGATTGTGTTTAAATTTGGGGAAATTGTTTATAAAAGGTTTAAAAAGGTTTTTCTAAAGTTTTTGCATGTTCTCTGGGCTTGAATTTGCATCAAGATAGGTTAAATCGAGCTTTTGAGCTTGGGTTGGTCGAGACTCGAAATCTAAAATTTCTCAAATTTTGACAGATTGGTAGGCCGAACTCATGCTTCGGCAGGCTGAATTCAAATAGATCGACAGGCCGAACTCATACTTCGGCAGGCCGGATTCTTTTGGTAGGTCGAACACAAGCAGTTCGGCAGGTTGATTGAGATGCATGAAAATAATAGTTCACTAGTTTTCATCATTTAACGATAAAAAGGATTTTTGATTTTTATGACATGATTTTTGGACTCTAAAGGCATATTAAGGCACCATGAAATAACATACTAATATAGAATTTTCTAAATTAGATATTAAGGTATCAAGTCCATGACTAAAGTTGTTTACGGTCTTGAGGAGCTAATGTGTAGCGAACTAGGACTGTGGAGTTAGTGTTGTCGACAACTAGGTAGGACTCTAGACCCTTTCCATTGTTAGCCATGATTTTGAGAGAGTATTGGCCACAAATTATTTTCTTGAAAATGTTTTTAAAGGAATGATGGTGATTTATTTACACAATTATTTTTGAAAATTGTTGAGTAATGAAATGATTATAATAAATTGAATAATGAATATAAATGAGAAAAATCGGTAATATGAAACTCAAGCAATGGTATAAGATCTATTAAAATTTAGTACCAAACGAGTCAAGAACTCTATTTGGAATGAGACATCAATGCATGATGTCACGTACAAAGCTAGGGTCATGTAGACAGCGACTTTGGGTACAGGTCTCAAAACCCAGCTGGGCCATTACGGTGGTGTTTTTAATGGTTTTGCACATGTAAAATGATGAACTAGATATCAAATGATCATTGGACCCAAATGGTAAGCGTATAAATAACTGGTTTTATTTACGGTCCTTCTATAGTTTTTGCATAGACATACATTTCATTTATTTAATGTAATGTTTTAATAACTAAGTCCTACTAAGCCTTTCGTTTATAATTTTATTTGTTTAAAAATTTTTCCCCTCTAGGTGGTTCGCAATACATCGTTGATTAGGACGTTGTTGATATCACATGTGGACTATAGGAGTTTTATTTAATTTATCTGCTTTTTAATTAAGGCATGTAATAGTTGGATATTATTTATCTAGACTATGGTTTGTATTTTATTTATGTCAATACTATGTGTGTGCACAATGTGGGTCTGCTGCAGGCCGACCTACCATCACTAAATTTATATTTTAATTTTAATTTAATTTGGAGGTAATTCACAAATTTATTCATTGGGGCTTTATAAATGGTATTGTCGAAAATGGTTTTAAATTTACTACAGTTTTATAAAGTATATTTTCATAAATTACCAAATAATTAATTAGCGAGTTTAATTAAAATTGTTTATTTAATTTAATTAAACTGCTACTTCACTATCTGGTTTTGGGTTCATGGCAGATTTTGGTATCAAAGCCCTAGGTTTTGAACCTTGGGAATTGTACACACATAGATACGACAATGAAAAACCATCGACAGTCCAATTTTATTTTCAAGACTGAGAGATTGGCACCTAGGCGACGTTTAGCCGTTGTTGACATAAATCTTGCAAACAATGAGGGCATGATGGGAGCTATACTTGCTGCTTTTTAGCAGATGGTAGCAAGGGTATAGCGTGAGGACCTTGAGGCGAGTTGTCGACATGAGTATTTCAAGGAGTTTTGACACACGACCATCTGACTTTCGATGGAAAAGGAGACCCATAGGCAGCCGAAGATTGGTTCGATTCAATGGTAAAGCATTTGGATACACTTGGAATACCAGTAGAATACCGAGTCGAATTTTTAACTTCTAAACTAGAAGGAGGTGCAACTGCCTAGTGAAAGCAGGCCAAATGCATGGAAAACAATAGAAACATCGACTAGGATAGGTTTGAATAGTTGTTTTATGAGCACTATTTTCCACAAGGGTATAGAGACTAGAAGATTGTTGAATGCTATTGATTGGAACAAGGTGACATGATAGTCCAGGAATATGAGGCGAAGTTCATTGGACTGGCCATATTTGCTCCATCTGCCGTGGCATCTGAGCAAGAAAAGTGTATCAAGTTTCAAGAGGGACTTAAAGGATCTAACCGACGACAACTGGTTGCCTTATGAATCTAGAATTATGGTGAATTGGTATCGTCAGCTTTGTTAATGGAAAGCGACAATGCTACTTACTATGAGAATAGAGTGAGGACCTTAGGCAGGTCCTAAAGGAACAACAGGAGAGGCAACAACAGCAACCATTAGGCTCAAGTTAAGAATCAGCATGACAATGGCAACAGTGGGAGTTGCAGTCCTTTAGGTAGCAAACGAAGCTATCCTTACAACTTCTATTATCACTTTTGCTAGTAACTAGGACATATTAAGAGAAATTGTCCGATAAGGAATTCCCAACAAGGATCTCAAACTGGAAAGGGTGTAGCCAGTCAATCCCAAGCCTAGACTTTTGCTCAGCCTCAACAACTTCCTTAGCCACAGTTTCACCAGTTCACCCCTTAGCAGATGCACTATCCAACATAAGGTTATCAGCTACTGAATTTCCAAAGGAATGCACCATAGTATAGAGCATCTAGTTCAGCTAGTGTGTAGTCTCTGACACCACAACAATATCTGTCAACAAATGCTGGACCTAGTAATGCTAATAAATGAAAAGGAAAAGCTCCAGCTTAAGTTCACACCATGACAATAGGAAGTTCTGACGCTCAGGCTAGTAATGTGGTAGTTGACGGTACGATTCTGGTTTGTTGAACTTTTGCTCGTGTCTCATTTAATATTGGTGCCACACATTCTCTCATTTCGAATTTATTTGTAAATACCTTAGGATTAGAAACAGAGGAATTTGGTGAACCCCTGATAATTACCTCACCCTTAAGGCGAGTGCATGTAAATAGTATGTGTAAATCCTATAAAATAATGATTGGGGGTGAGATTTTAAAAAGCGATTTGATTGCAATCCCCATGAGTACATATGATGTAATCCTAGGAATGGATTGGTTATCTCGATATAATTCCATTGTAGATTGTCACCTTTGAAAAGTGACTTTAGTGACCGATAGGGGAACAAGGTTCACCTACCAAGGTGGTGATGATCGAGTGACGAGTGAACGATTCATGAAAACGTGTTTTGGAGATGAAGAAACTTAGCTTGTTATGCGCTTCTTATAAAGCTACAGAAAGAATCTAGTGCAGCAAGAAGAAATGCAGTGATATCGGTGGTTGACGAGTTTGATGGTGTTTTCCTTGACGAGTTACTCGGATTACCACCACATCGAGAGATTAAGTTCAATATCGAGTTACTCCTTGAGACCGCTTCGATTTTCATAGCACCATACTAAATGGCACCGGAAGAGATGGAGGAACTGAGGAAGCAACTTCAGGAACTTGCAGTCAAAAAAATATATCCAAAACAATATGTCACCAGGGGGTGTGCCTGTTATATTTGCCAAGAAACATGACAACACTCTTAGGTTGTGTATTGATTATTGGCAGTTGAATAAGGTTAAAGTGAAGAACAAATATCCACTGCCAAGAATCAATGAGCTTTTCAATTAGTTAGGAGGTTGTCGTTACTTCTCGAAGATAGACTTGCGTTCAAGATATCATCAGCTTATCAAGGAAGAGGATATTCCAAAGGCGGTCGTCAAGACTCGATGGACACTTTGAGTTTCTGGTAATGACGTTTAGACTGACAAATGCCCCTGCAGCTTTCATGGATTTGATGAATCAGATTTTCGGGCCTTATTTAGATTAGTTTGTGATTGTGTTCATTGATGACATACTAATCTATTCCAAGACCTAGGAGGAGCATGAGCAACACTTGAGGATTGTGCTTCAAACTTTGTGGAAACATTAGGATTGAAGCAAAACATTAGAATTGTGCTTCAAGATAGAAGCAGTGGTGTAATGGGTACGATCGAGAAACATGGCTAAGGTTCGTAGCTTCTTAGGACTCACTGGATGTTATAGAAATTTTGTGCAAGACTTCTCAAAGATAGCAGCTCCATTGACATGATTGATCAAGAAAGATGTCCAGTTTGAATGGGATACAAAATGCGAGTATGCCTTCCAAGAGTTGAAGAACTGGCCGACCATTGCTCCAATATTGATCATATCGAGCAGTGACGAGCCTTATGAAGTCTACATTGATGCATTAGGATGCAAACTTGGCTACGTATTGATGCAACGCAGACAAGTTGTGGCATATGGATCATGATAGTTGAAGCCTCACAAGCAGAACTACTCTACTCACGATTTGGAACTTGCAGTAATAATTCATGCACTGAAAATTTGGAGTTGTTATTTGTATGGAGCGACATTTAAGATTTTCTCAGATCATTATAGTCTAAAGTATTTGTTCACTTAGAAAGATCTAAATTTAAGGCAATAAAGGTGGATGGAATTTATGAAAGACTACAACTTCATGCTGCAATATTTTCCATGAAAAGCGAATGTAGTTTCAAATGCACTTAGTAGAAAATCATCTGGAATTCTTGCTTGTTTGGCATTTGAGGACTGGAAAAGAGATGCTATGGTAAGCGAGTACGGATTGTAGTATTATAACGATTGCAATCAGGTTTTGGTATACTATGTGGAATCTACCCTAGCACTTATTCAAATGGTAAATTAGAATCAATGGCAAGATCAACATCTTTAGGAAATATGGATGCGGATATAGAATGGAGAACAGCTTGAAGGATAGGAGATACATGTAGAGGGATCACTATATTTTAGGAAATGTTTAGCAGTACCTACGATAGAAGAAGTGACAAAAGCTGTAATGGATAAAGCACACAAATTTCGATTTGCTATTCATCCTAGAAGCATGAAGATGTATTACAATCTAAAAAGACAATTTTGGTGGAGAGGTATAAGAAAGGATGTTTTGGAATACGTCGCTAAGTGTATGACTTGTCTTTAGGTGAAAGCTGAACATCAGAAGCGTACTAGACAACTTTAACCGCCTCCTATTCAAGGGTGGAAGTGGAAGTACATTACGATGGATTTTCTCATCAGTTTACCAAGAACAGAGCAAAAGCACAATGCGATTTGGGTCATTGTCGATAGATTGATGAAATCAACATATTTTATACCTTTTAAAGCAATGTGCTTGAAGAGAGTTCTTAGAAAGTTGTTGTTAGAAAAATAATACGTAGCGAAATTTTAAAATTTTTATATCAGAGTATTTTTCAAAACACAAGTTTGACACGATATATGCATAAATTAACTAGATCTTACTAACATTGTAAACACCAGAAAGCTTCCTCAATCATTGAAGAGAAGTAACGTTCTAGAAGGAGCTCAACCAACTGGCATTCTTTGCTATTCTCTATCCATAATCGGAGTGAGTATGGGCTCACACGTACAACTCTTCCACTAGGCGACTCTCCTTCCAACCAATTGAGAGAACCCAAAGCTAATATTTGTGATTTGTGAATAAGAGCTCCAAGGGAGTTTTCAAAATCTCACAAGCCGAGTTTCACTTTTAATCTTTCAATTGATCTAAATAATAATGAGACTCACTCCCCTTTTATAGAGGTTAGGCCCAAAAGTCAGTCCTTATCAGATAAGGCCTAAAAAATTTGAATCAGGATCAAATTCAGATCAATATCTGATGAAATCGGCGTAAAAACGGATGATCTTTTTATCGCGTGGTCGGCATGCCAATTTGTCTAACCGGCATGCCAAACTTGCCCCATTGGTAGGCGAACCTGAGGATCGGTATGTCAAACCTACGATAAAAATCCCAATGAATCTTTTATTTTTCCCTTGAGATTCTATAGGATAAAGTCTCAGTTTTTAATTTGAATAACCTAATAGGGAAGTTATCTAATTAAAACAACTTTATCTAGATAATCTCTAGGAAAATAAATAAATTTATAATAATTCAACAAGATTATCTTGAATTAATTCAAAATTAATCCAACCGATAAACATACATGAATTATCCGTTTTCGATAATTTAACAAGTTTATCTTGAATTAATTTTATCACAAAATTAGTTCAACTGATAAACAGACTTGAATTATCTGATTTTACCGAATTTCAACCAATTTGATAAATTTGACATAAGTCACCTATTATTGGAAAAACATGTCGCATCATTATAAGATTTTTATGAGCTAGAAAAGGGGACCTGATGGACCTATATAATTCAAGCTCCCGATAATTATGAAACCCAATATCACAGATTACATCTCATAATTATCAACTTCAGCACTACTCCAATAAAAGCTTAGAGCTGCACTCTCGAACTATATAGAATTACGAAGCCCGTATAGCTAAGTCTCCATGACATATCATAATGTATCGTATCACCACAGGATTATCTATAATCGGCTTGAGGACAGTTCTGTCTTACCTTTCCGATTATTTTTATCTTACGTTCTATTATTTCACCATCGAAAAACTTACCATCCAAAGACAATATACCATTCAGTTACACTTATGTATCCAAATGGTTGAGCGCTCTAGTTTTTCAATTATAGGATAACGCACATAAGAGGATGTCACTACTCCTAAAGAGGAGCTATGGATTCCATATCTATGAATAACAAGTCTACGCTATTAAGAGTCATGCAGTTAACATACCTACATGCGTACCATTATAAAAATGTGGATGTCACCCTTTGGTACATCAAAAGATATAAGTCAAGGAAACAGGTCCACTATTCATCTCAGGATTAAGATACAATACCAATGATTGTCTAAAGTGAATTGATTTTCTCAAACAATTATTAATCTGTTGGGTTTTGTTGGATTTTGTGATTCAAATAAGCAGCGAAAAATCAAAATTAATTTCTATAAAACCCTCGCAGGATCCATGCAATTCGATTAGATTGATAAAAAAGTCATAGAATCTTACCAGGATAACAAAAGGAGCAAGATTTCTAGAAGGAAGAGAGCGAGTTCACTCCGATGACACCATAACTCGAGCTTTTCGTATTTGGGATCGAATTTGGACGTTGTTACTTAGAGCAACGCCCTCTGCAGGTATTCACACAAATAGACTCTCTCAAAAAATCAAATTGGAGTGCTAGCACCCTCTTCTTGCGTTAAATGACTCTCTCCAATTTTTAAGGTTTTAATGTTCTCGCCTTTTAGAATGAGAAAACTCCTTTTCTCATCTAATTCGGCCAGAAACCCTAAAACATATATATATATTTTGACTTTGAGATAGAGTCAGATTTTAACTAGGGTAAACTATAATTCAAATATGATTCATAGAATCTACATAATGTCAGATTCAATGAACCTAGACATATCTAGTACATCGAATCTAGACATTATCAGGTTCATTGAACCTAGACACAATAAACCTAAAATTCGTTTTTGGTCTATTCTAAGTGTGTGACGTTGTAGGTTCACATAACATTGGCAGTGGGCTTGAAATTCTGTTTCTAGCCCACAAATCATATGCAGCCTCTAGCAAGACATTATGATTACCCAAGTTATACGAATGTTAATAATCCGACATAACCTAATCCACAATAAGTATTAAAGTCCTTTTGTCACTATTTACCTTGATTGGACATAAGGCATGCTTATGTCATCCTTATACTATTCAATCATATTATTTCTCGATCTTAGGTAGATTGATATTGATAACCCTTATCAATTCATTCCAGTATGGCCACCGAGGGAACCATAGATATCTTTCTTATAATAAATGAGAGACAAATTCCTTTTTAATCACTCATATTCCTCACATGATTCACTCTATATCCAACAATAATCCATTCCATCATCCTGTTAAAGATAATATTAGAATGTGTCAAAATATAAAACTTGTCATGTAGGAAACAATGGTAATTTCATGTCAGAGGACTATGATAATACTATTGTGATGAGAATCACTTATGACAATTATTCATGTAGTATTCTCATAGCGGGTCGATCCGATGCATCATTTTTTAAATATGTATCTATGAGTTGACTTAGTATCTCATACACATGATTAGTAAAACATAATCATCAGTCAAACTTCATACTAGTCTTCATTTATTATTATCCCAATAATAATGACCGATTAGGGATAATTTAGAATAGAATTCAATTTTCACCTAAGAGTTTTACTATCAAGTCACATACTTGATGACCTTATGCAGAATTACCTATCATGGAATTAGAATAAAAAACAATAATGAAAATGCCTCTTTATTAATAAAATGCAAATGTAATGAAGTCAAAATGTGGTCATTATATTATTGGCCTAGGACACATCACTAACATAATCTAAATCAATTCACTTTATGTCCCGATCTAACACATCGACACCTATGACAATATGCGAATGTTTTTATTCACAGAATCCACTTTCGGTGGCC
The DNA here is from genome assembly GCA_946598075.1 of Artocarpus hirsutus. NCBI lineage: Eukaryota > Viridiplantae > Streptophyta > Magnoliopsida > Rosales > Moraceae > Artocarpus > Artocarpus hirsutus. Next base: position 90,246 of record CAMOHE010051696.1, read on the forward strand.
AAGACAAACCATCTTCCAATAGGGATATAGACAACATAACAATCTTTACATGAATAAAGTGCCCATTTTATTCCCTCGATTGCAGATCTTATGATTTAGACCGTCACCTTAAGAATCATGTCTTCTGCATAATCTATCCATCATATGCCCAATTCTTAAAGGTTTAGACCGACAGTCTCAGACTATTGTTTGCTTAACATACATTCAACAAATATGAACGTAAATAGGACATGTTTTGGTATATAAATAATGAATGAATTCTTCATTGATAAAAGTGTCTCCAAAACCATATTATATTTTTACTCCTTAGGGCATACATGTCTAACAATCTCCCACTTGCACTAGGTGTGTAAATATGACAAATCTCGCGTCCCGATAGCTTCCACATGTCTCTCGAAGACTCTCCTAGTTAGTTTCTTTGTAAATAGATCAGCGCTATTGTCCTTTGACGCAATTTTGCATACCATGACTTGCCCGCCTTCAACGAAGTCCTTTATCACAAGATACTTCCGACAATATGTTTACTCTTTTTATGAAATCTTGGTTCCTTAGCATTAGCTACCTACTTTTGAAGCATAAGGCACTTTCTTCACGTATTCTCTTTCTTCATCAGACTTTAGAGAGTCTTTCTTAGAAAGAGTAATTCCACACCTAGATGGTTGTCCACCTTTTTTGGAATCCTATATTACAAACCTCCTAAGAATCTTATCTATATAGCCGTCCTAGGACAAAGCTATCATTTTGTTCTTCCTATCCCAAAAGATCTGGATACCGAGAACAAAATTAGCCTCACCCAAGTCCTTCATGTGAAGCTGCTTGGTTAACCATAATTTGACCGATGACAATGCCCCAATGTCATTGTCAATTAGTAGAATGTTATTCACATAGAGTAGTAGAAAGTCCACCTTCCCATCCTTAATGTGTTTGTAAACACATGGCTCACCACATTTTGTGAGAACTCGTAAGTCTTGATCACTTGATCAAATCTTATGCTCCAAGAATAGGAAGCCTACTTAAGTCCATAAATTGACTTTAGCAGCTTACAAACCTTACGCTCTTGACCCTTGACCTTGAACCCATATGGTTGTTCCATATAAATGGACTCATCAAGATAGCCATTTAGAAAAGTTGTCTTGACATCCATCTACCAAATCTCGTAGTCAAGAGCGGCAGCTATGGACAAAAGAATCCGAATGGACTTAAGCATGGCTATAGGCGAAAAGGGTTCCTGGTAATCGATTCCTTCCTTTTGCATATAACCCTTTAGCTACCATTCTAGCCTTAAAGGTTTCGACCTTTCCATCCACTCCTTTATTTCTCTTGTAGATCCACTTACACCCCATGGGTTTTACCCCTTTGGAAAGATCCACAAGCTCCTAGATCCGATTAGTCTCCATAGACTTCATCTCTGTGTTCATGGCCTTTGTCTAGAGTTTCAAATAACATCGTCCATAGCCTCTGCGTGAGTATAAGGATACCTGTCATGTTCATCTGGTTTAGCCAAGAAAGCTTCCCCATTGAACATATACCTTTCAAGTTGATGCTCGATCCTCTCACTACGCCGAAGCCCCTTAGGTTGTTGTTCAAGTTTGTTTGGTTTTTCTACACTGATTAGAACAGTTTCATTCAGAACCTCCAAAGTGAATGAATCACTCCTTAACTCCTCAAGTACCACTTTGCTTCAAGGCTTAAAGTCGTCCATGTAACAGTCCTTAAGGAAAGTTTCATTAGTTGAAACCATGACTTTATTTTCCTTTGGGTTATAGAAATAACCCCCTTTAGTCCCTTTTAAAAATCCTACAAACATGCAAACTTCTAAACGTGCTTTCAACTTGTTCGCATCCTTAAACAGGACATAAGCTAGACATCCCTATATGCAAATATGGTTTAAGGATGTCTTCTTGCCCATCCACAACTCGTGGGGAGTTTTAGAGACCAATTTTGAAGGCACATTGTTCAAAATATAATATGCAGTTTGTAGTGCATATTCCTAAAAGGATAAAGGCAATGATGAATAACTCATCATGGACCTGGCCATCTCCAATAAAGTCCTATTTCTTCTCTCTGCTATGCCATTCTGCTGCGGAGTGCTCAGCGTAGTCAAATGGGATAAAATCCCATTATCTAAAAAGTGTCCTAGAAACTCATCAGAAAGTTATTCTCCACCTTGATCAGATCAAAGTGCCTTTATGGGTCTACCTAATTATTTTCCTACTTCAGCCCGAAACTCCTTAAACTTGTCATAAGTTTCGCTTTTGTGGTGCATCAGGTATACATACCCATACCTTGAGTAATCGCCAATAAAAGTGACGAAGTACTCATACCCTCCTCGTACCCGAATGTTCATCAGTCCGTAAATATCACTATGCACAAGTTCTAGAACCCCTTCAGCCCTATTGCTCTTAGACCTAAATGGTCTTTTGGTTATTTTACTCTCCAAACAAGATTCACATTGAGGTATAGATTCCACCTTTAAGTGACTTAAAGGTCCATCCCTTTCCAACCTTTGAATCTTATTTTGGTTAATATGGCTAAGGTGCAAATGGCAAAGATAAGTTTATTAGAGTGAGAAGTTTTAAGTCTTTAATAGTTATTATCATTCATCTCAACATTAAGCAGTAATTCCATATTAGGTTTGATAAAATATAGATTATTTTGCATCCATCTAGAACAAACAAAAGATTCGTTTTTATGAATCAACACTTTATTATTAAAAGAAACCAAATAGGAGTCTTTAAATAAATAAGCTACAGAAATTGAATTCCTTTTAAATTTAGGAACATAAAAATAATCTCGCAAAATTAAATTCCTATAATTAACAAAATAAAGATGGACGTCTCTCACTGCTTTCATTGAGACCAAGGATCCATCGCCCATCGGAAGCGTAAAGTCTTCATGAAGCAGACTTCCTATTTCTTTGAACCCTTATAGAGAAACACAAACATGATTAGTTGCACCGGAATCTATGAACCAAATGTCACTAGATTCCTCAACTAAACAAGTTTCTAAATACAGAAGATCACATCTACCTCTTTTGGAAAAGAAGTCCTTGCAATGCTTCTTGATGTGCTTGACCTTCCTGCAAAAAAAGCACTTTAGCTTCTTCAAGTTCTTCTTCTTCTTTTTCTTGCTCTTGTTGTTAGCAGGAATAAAAGACTTCTAGTTCTTGGCCTGCTGTTTCTTTCCATTCTTAGAATTAGGCTTGGAACCAGAAGCAGCTGCCAAATTGGCCTCTCCACTAGTAGGAGGCTCCTTGATTAGTAGTTTAAACTCCTGTAACTATTTCATTAATTCTGTTAAGGTCATATCCCACCAATTGCTCAAATTAAATGCAACTCTAAACAGAATAAATTCCTTTGGCAAAGTCTCACAGACCATAGTCATCTGAGTTTTAGCATCGATGTTAACTCCATTGGTTTGTGACCAACATTATGTGCTCCTTTATAGATGTCCCCAATCTTTGCTTACAGTTCAAGAGTTTTCGAAGAGCCCCTTGCCACTTAGTTAAGGCCTGGCCTCCAAACATGTCTTCCAGATTATCCAAGATCTGCTTAGCTGTCTTATAATCCTCATTTGAGCCTGTAGCACGTTGTTCATACTGGCCATAACATAGCAGCAGGCCTGATTGTTTGCATCTTTCCAATGATCATATGCTTGGAATTGATCGTTGGTGGAATCTCCTGTAGGCTTGGGAGGACAAGAGGTTGTCAGCACAAATTTTAATTTCTCAAAGGAGAGGAGGATATCCAGGTTTCGTTTCCAATCATTATAATTTTCTCCAGTTAATTGGTTTTTGCTAAGTATTGAAGATAAAATGTTGTTAGACATTTTTAATCTACAATAAAGAATCATATACCAAACATAAGCAAACATAGCATAATAATTTAGTAAGATAACACAATCATGTAAAAAAACATACAAATGTGTTTATGTGCCAAAATCTTGAAAATATCACAACCTTGCACCGATAATTCCCAACTCAGAATTCAATAAGCTGTTAGGGGAGTCATGCCAAATTCAATCAGGAACACGGATCCCCTCTTGATTAATATATGCCATTCAGGACCTATATGATCCAGCATATATTAATAATCATTTCTTTGGCCATTAATTTTATTAACAGAGCTCCTAGGGGAGGCTAATAATAAAATTAATATGTATGTATAACCATTGTTTCAATATTTTATCCATGATTTATAATCACCACCTAGGAGTGTGCAACCATAAATCATGCTAAAATACCTTAATCTCTCAAAGATCCAACTTGGTACATGATGAAGTCCCTTTCTAGGGGTCGAAACTACCATGTTCTTCCTATGGACCAATGATGAAGGCCTTAGGTCCTCTCTTCGAAATCTTTCTCCCACTCAATCTTTTGAAATCAAAGTTTTATTTTAAAAACATGCATGAACAAATTTGAATTAAGCAACACGCCCTATTCTATATGGCATGTTATCACTATACATGGCAAATCATATTATAATGCAGCCAAACAAAGTAATCAAGCAAAGCTATAAGCAAAATAATAATAAGTAACCGTAATATTATGGTTTCACCCTCGAGAATAGAAAATAAAGATTACACGAGAATAATCGAAACATAGGATCGATACTTCATCCTTGAATCCTCAAGCTATATCCTTCTTCATGTAATGCCCATATTCAAGTCTTCAATCCCATATGGATTGAATACTCCATATCTTCGGTCATATCCAAATTTAATGTTTCTTAGAATTGTCCCAAAAATAAAATTAAAACTGCACTAAAAACTACACCTTTTCTAGAAAAATTTTCAGCTCTCTTCTAACAAGCCGATCTGGGTAATTGGCTTGCCGGTCATGACCATCTGGCCTGTCGATCTTCACAGATTGGCTTACCTATTCATGACATATCGGCTTGTCGCCAGAGCTACTTGATTTCTGCCCCGCTGATGGCTTGTCGACCCTCATGTCCAGCTGTCGATCTGCGACCATCGGCCTACCGAACTAGAGGATTCGACATGCCGACCGAGCAGAAACCACCCTTTTTAGAAAATATAATTTTTAATGCAATTTATCAATTTTAATTTCAACAATTCAAAAACATAAAATTAGAGACTCAGGAAATACCTAGGAGCACCATCATCTATTTTTTAGATCCCCCTTCTAGATCCGTCTTCTCCGAATGATTATTTAATTACAAAATTCTTATAAATTTATAATTAAATAATAATTCCTAGACGAAGATGATAGTCTGCCATCTAATTACATGAAAAGCCTAGATACGTATTCTAACCTCTAAGGAATTATAAACAGCATATATTAATTAATTAATAAATAATTAAATAATAATTTAATCAATCATAATTAATTAATAAACATTCACTATATAATCCATGACAACATATAATATATAGAAACCCTAGAGTACCAACTCTCTAAAAATTAAATTCAAGCATAGGAGAGATAAATATCACATAGTTTATACATATAGTATGATCACAAACTTGCAAATTTATATAAAAACCTAGCTCTGATACTAATTGTTGAAAAAATAATATGCAGCAAAATTTTAAAAATTTTTATATTAGAGTATTTTTTAAAACACAAGTTTGACACGCTATATGCATAAGTTAACCAGATCTTATTAAGCTTGTAAATGTCGAAAAGCTTCCTCAATCAGTGAAGAGCAGAAACGTTCCAAAAGGACCTCAAACAATTGGCCTTCTTTGCTATTCTCTATCCATGATCGAAGTCAGTGTGGGCTTACACGTACAGCTCTTCCACCAGGCGACTCTCCTTCCAACCAATTGAGGGAACCCAAAGCTAATGTTCATGATTTGTGAACAAGAGCTTTCAGGGAGTTTTCAGAATCCCACTAATAGAGTTTCACTCTTAATCTCTCAACTGATCTAATTAATAATGAGACTCACTCCCTTTTTATAAAGGTTGGGCCTAAGAGTCATTCCTTCTCAGATAAGGCCTTAAAAAATTGAATTAAAATCAAATTTGGATCAATATCTGATGAAATCTTTTTGGAAATGCATGATCTTTTTATCATGTGATCGGCATGCCGATTGTCTAATCAGCATGCCAAACTTGCCCCATTAGCAAGCCGAACCTGAGGATCGGCATGCCGAACCTATGATAAAAATCCCAACAAATCTTTTATTCTTCACTCGAGATTCTATAGGACAAAGTCTTAGTTTTAATTTAAATAACCTAATAGAGAAGTTATCTAATTAAAACACCTTTATCTAGATAATCTCTAGGAAAATAAATGAATTCTTGATAATTCAACAAGTTTATCTTGAATTAATTTTATCATAAAATTAATTCAACCAATAAACAGACGTGAATTATCTGATTTTACTAAATTTCAACCAATCTAATAAATCTGACATAAGTCACCAATTATTGAAAAAGCACGCCATACCATTATAAGATTTTTGTGAGCTAGCAAAGGGGACCTGATGGACCTATATAGTTCAAGCTCCCGATAATTACAAAATCCAATATCCTAGATATACATTTCATAATTATCAACTCTAATATGTTGGTCAGTATTGGAAGATAGGATCATTATTGGACCTAATGAGATCCATAAGAGTAATGAGAAGATCGTCGTGATTTGGAATCAGCTAAAAGCTGCCCAAAGCCAACAAAAGAGTTATGCTGACAAGAGACATCGACCTCTGGAATTCAAAGTAGTTGATTTTGTTCTCTTAAAGGTTTTACCGCGCAAGGGAATCTCGCACTTTGGTGTAAGTGGTAAACTTGCACCGAGGTATGTAGGACCATTTGAGATTACTCATCAGGTCGGTGTAGTTGCTTACTAACTTGATCTTCCCTCTAAGCTCTCTCATGTTCACAATGTATTCCACGAGTCGATGCTTTGAAAATGCCTGCCTAAACCAAGCAAAGTTGCTTTATTCTATGATGCACCGATACAAGACGACATGACCTACGAGGAGGTGCCAATCTAGATCATTGATCGGAAGGTGATAAGTTTACGGCAACGTGACATACCACTAGTGAAGGTCTTCTGGCAGAACCATGGAGTTGATGAGGCAACATGGGAATTGGAGTCAATGATGTAAGAACTATACCGGCATTTATTTATTTTGTAGATGATTTCCAATTTCGAGGATGAAATTCCCTTAGGGGAGCAGAGTTGTAATGCCTAAAGATTAATTAAGTATAATTATTAAGTAAATTGGTGAATTAGTGTGCCTAATTTCAATTTAAGACTAATTCAATCAATTTCTGACATGTTGTTAATTAAATTGTATCTTTAACGATTTTGTTGATTTATTTAAATCATAACATTTGTTAACTTTTAAAAAAAATTTGGTAATTTATCTTTACTTATTTTTAGCATTTGTTAACTTATTTTTACAAATTTTAAACAATCAGATTTTTTTTGGGTCAAAACAATCTATCAAATTGTCACGCCCTGGAGTTCAAGAGGTGACGTGGTGGATTAATTAAGTTAATTAAATAAAAATTTTAAATAAAACACAAGTTAAATGATTTAGTTAATTATGAAAAATATGACAATTTGAAACCTTTCTAAGCAATCATTTATAATAATAATTAAACAAGTAAGATAAAACAAGATGAAATAAAATAATAAGGAAAGAGAAAACACGTGCTGGGTCCTACTAGCCCACAACTTGTGCATACATATAGTATCGACAATATTTAAATTACAACCACAGTCCAAAATAGAGGGAAAAGTTAAAATAACATATGCTTTGATTGAATAGTACAAACAACCTACCTAGGGTCTTTTACTACTTGTGAGTCTGGTCTGCGGATCCTTCATAAACCCTAAGCTGAATTCCACCTAGAGGGGGAAAAGTTTTAAAAACAAATAAAATATGAATGAAAGGCTCAATAAGACTATGCTTTAAAACAGATAATAATTTTAAATATAAAATTTATCTTTCAAGGAAAATAATTAAGTAAATAAATTCATTTAAATGAGTCTTACCAAAAAAGTTCATCTAGAAAGTACCTTTTTATTTTGCTTGAGCAAACTATAATTATCACCACCGTAGTGGCCCAGTTGGGTTTCAGGACCTACCCCTAAAGTCGCACACTACACGACCCGATTTCTAATATGACATCATGCCCATTTATGTATTTTTTTATAGCTATTAAAATCTCTTTTTTCCAAGTATTTTCATTTACATTCACTATGTGGTCCATTATGAAACTCACCTCAATCTACTATTTGTGAAAACAATCAATAAAAATCATTTTTTAATCAATCATTGAAAACATTTTGATGAAAATCCTTTTGAGGCCAAAATCATTTTAAAAACTAGGCTACCAAGGAGGGGGGTAGAAGTCCTACCACAATACCTATGCCAACGTTTAACATTGCATTCCCAATCTGCTATACGTTAGCTCCATGGAACCAAGAACAACCTTAAATGTATAAAGTAAGTTTATGAGTTTCTAGCTTAAGATATCTTACGTTGCTAAACTATTCAATAGTGTTCTAGTGTGCCATTTGTGTTTATAAAACCATATTGCAAGATTAAAATCTCAATCGGGGTCCAAAATAGTAAAAACGGGTGAAAATTACAAATTTTCACGGAGCCTGATCGGCTTGTCGGTTCCCCTAGTCCAGCCTGCCAAACTGTGCAGTTTGGCCTATCGACCATCTGGATCCAGTCGGCTGAATTTTTCTAGGTTCGGCCTACCGAAGGTATGGGTCTGGCGTACCGAACATGAAGTTTGGCCTCTCGAAATAGAAAAATTCTAGATTTTTTCAGGCATGGATTTGTTGAAAAATAGTACGCAATGGAATTTTAAAAATTTTATATTAGAGTATTTTCCAAAACACTAGTTTGACATATTATATGCATAAATTAAGCGGATCTTACTAACCTCCGTGTGTAGAAAAGCTCCTGCAATTAGTGAAGAGAAGTAACATTCTAGAAAGACCTCAATCAACTGGCCTTTTGTGCTATTCTTTATCCACAATCGGAGTAAGTGTGGGCTCACACGTATAGCTCTTCCCCCAGGTGACTCTCCTTCCAACCAATTGAGAGAACCCAAAGCCAGTGTTTGTGATTTATGAACAAGAACTCTCAAGGAGTTTCTAGATTCTCACTAGTAGAGTATCACTCTTAATCTCTCAATTGATTGAAATAATAATGAGACTCACCCCCTTTTTATAGTGGTTGGATCCAAGAGTCAATCCTTATCAGATAACGCCTCAAAATTTAAATCAGAACCAAATTTAGATCAAAATCTAATAAGATACGCGTGAAAACACGTGATCCAATTATCATGCATAGGCAAGCCAATCTGCCTAACTGGTAGGCCGAACTTGCCCCATCAGTAGGCCGAACTTGAGGATGGGCATGCCGAACTGTCGATAAAAAATCTCAGCGAATCTTTTATTTTTCACTCGAGATTCTACAGAATAAAGTCACAGTTTTAATTCAAATAACCCAATAGAGAAGTTATCTTATTAAAATAACTTTATCTAGATAACCTCTAGGAAAATAAATGAATTCCTAATAATTCTACAAGTTTATCTTGATTTAATATATTCAAAAATAATTCAACTGATAAATAGACAAGAATGATCCAATCCCAAGAATTCAACAAGTTTATCTTGAATTAATTTTTGTCACAAAATTAATTCAACCGATAAATAGACATGAATTATTTTATTCTTTCAAATTTTTGCCAATCTGATAAATCTGACATAAGTCACCAATTATTGGAAAAGCACACCGTATTATTATAGGTTTTGTGAGCTAGCAAAGGGGACTTGATGGACTTATATAGTTCAAGCTCCTGATAATTATGAAACCCAATATCCCAGATATACATTTCATAATTAACAACTCCAACGCTACTCCACTAAAAGCTTGGAGCTGTACTTTCAAACTATATAGAATTACGAAACCCGTATAGCTAAGTCTCCATGACATATCATAGTGTATCGTATCTCTATAGGATTATCCATAATTGGCTTAAGGACAAGTTCTGTCTTACCTTCCCAATTATTTTTATCTTACGTTCCATTATCTCACCATCGGGAAACTTACCATCCAAAGACAGTATACCATTCGGTTACACCTATGTATCCAAATGGTTGAGTGCTCCAATTTTTCAATTACAAGATAACGCATATAAAAGGATATTACTACTCCTAAAGAGGAGCTATGGATTCCATATCTATGAATTACAAGTCTATGCTATCAAGAGTCATGCTATCAACGTACCGGCATGCGTACCACTATTAAAATGTAGGTGTTACCCTTTGGTACATCAAAAGACACAAGTTAAGACAACAAGCCCATTATTTATCTCAGGATTAAGATACAATACAAATGATTGTCTAAAGTGGATCGATTTGCTGAGACAGAATTATTAATCTAAATCAATTCACTTTATGTCCCGATCCAATACATCGTCACCTATAACAATGTGTCAATGTTTCTATTCATAGAGTCCACCTCCGATGGCCAAGACAGACTATCTCCTAATAGGGATATCGACAACATAACAATATTTACATGAATAAAGCGCCCAACTTTATTTCCTTGATTGTGGATATTATGATTTAGACCGTCACCTTAAGAATCGTGTCTTTTACATAATCTGTCCATCATATGCCTAATTCTTAAAGATTTAGACTGACAGTCTTAGACTATTGTTTACTTAACATACATTCAATAAATATGACTGTAAAGAGGACAAGATTTGGTATATAAATAAATTCTTTATTGATAAAAATGTCTCCAAAAACATATTACATTTTTACTCCTTAGGGCATATATGTCTAACAATCTCCCACTTACACTAAGTGAGTAAATATGACAATCTCGCATTCCCATAGCTTCCACATGCCTCTCGAAGACTCTCCCAGTAAGTGTCTTCGTAAATGGATCAGCTAAATTGTCATCTGACGCGATTTTACACACCGTGACATGCCCGCCCTTGACGAAGTCCTTTATCATATGATACTTTCGATCAATATGCTTACTCTTCTTGTGAAATCTTGTTTCTTTAGCATTAGCTACCGCCACACTGTAATCGTAGTACAGTGATACCGCCTTATCCAAATCAAGAACTACCTTAAGATCCCCAAGGAACTTGCGGAGCCACACTACTTCTTTTGAAGCATCACTAGCTGCCACATACTCGACTCCATTGTTGAATCTGAAGTGCAATCTTGCTTCACACTTCTCCAATTGATGGCACCACTGCCCAGAGTAAACACAAACCTAGAAGTCGATCTCCTCGAATCTAGACAGGATTGAAATCTAAGTTAGTATATCCTAGAGGAGTTAAGTCCTCACCCGAATACACAAGCATGTGCCCTCGAGTCCTTCTCAGGTACTTGAAAATATGCTTAATTTTAATCCAATGGTTCGGTCCTAGATTCGTCTAAAATCGAATTACAATCCCAATCGCATAACAAATATCCGGTCGTGTGAAAAGCATGGCATACATGAGACTACCCACTGTTGAAGCATAAGGTACCTTCTTCATGTATTCTCTTTCTTCCTCAGACTTTGGAGAGTCTTTCTTAGAAAGAGTAATTCCAGACCTAGATGGTTGCCCTCCTTTCTTAGAATCCCACATTGCAAACCTCTTGAGAATTTTATCTATGTAGCTGGCCTAGCACAAAGCTATCATTTTGTTCTTCCTATCCCGAAAGATTTGGATACCAAGAACAAAATTAGCCTCACCCAAGTCCTTCATGTCAAACTGCTTGGTCAACCATAATTTGACCGATGACAACGCCCCAATGTCATTGCCAATTAGCAGAATGTCATCCACATAGTGTAGTAGAAGGTCCACCTTCCCATCCTTAATGTGTTTGTAAACACATGGCTCATCCACACTTTATGAGAACCCATAAGTCTTGATCACCTGATCAAATCTTCTGTTTCAAGAACGGGAAGCCTGCTTAAGTCTATAAATTGACTTTAGCTGCGTACAAACCTTACCCTCTTGACCCTTGATCTTGAACCCGTCTGGTTGTTCCATATAAATGGACTCATCAAGATAGCCATTGAGAAAAGCCATCTTGACATCCATCTGTCAAATCTCATAGTCGAGAGCAGCAACTAAGGAAAAGAGAATCCGTATAGACTTAAGTATGGCTACAGGTGAAAAGGTTTCCTCGTAATCGATTCCTTCCTTTTGCGTATAACCCAAGGTTTTGACCTTTCCATCCACTCCTCTTTTCCTTTTGTAGATCCATTTACACCCTATGGGTTTACCCCTTCAGGAAGATCTATAAGCTCCCAGACCTAATTAGTCTCCATAGGCTTCATCTTTGTGTTCATGGCCTCTGTTCAGAGTTTCAAATCAACATCCTCTATGGCCTCTGCATAAGTGTAAAGATCCTTGTCATGTTCATCCGGTTCAGCCAAGAAGGCCTCCCCATTGAACATATACCTCTCGGATTGACGCCCGATCCTCCTACTACATCGAAGCCCCTAAGGTTGTTGTTCAGGTTCATTTGGCTTTTCTACACAGATCGGAACGGTTTCATTCGAAACCTCTAGAGTGATTTGATCACTCCTTAACTCCTCAAGCACCACTTTGCTTCGAGGTTTAAAGTCGTCCATGTAACTTTTTGCAAGGAAAGTTGCATTAGTTGAAACCATGACTTTATTTTCCTTTGGGTTATAGAAATAACCCCTTTAGTCCCTTTTGGATATCCAACAAACACAAAAACTTCCAAACGTGCTTCCAACTTATTCGCATCTTTAAATAGGACATGAGCCAGACATCCCCATATGCGAATATGGTTTAAGGATGTCTTTCTGCCCATCCACAACTTGTAAGGAGTTTTAGGGATCCATTTTGAAGGCACATTGTTCAAAAGATAACATGCAGTTTGTAGTGTATATCCCCAAAAGGATAAAGGCAATGATGAATAACTCATCATGGACCTAACCATGTCCAGTAAAATCCTATTCCTTCTCTCCGCTACACCATTCTGCTGCAGAGTGCCCGACGTAGTCAACTAGGATAAAATCCCATTCTCTAATAAGTGTCCCAAGAACTCATCAGAAAGGTTTTCTCTACCTCGATTGGATCGAAGTGCCTTTATGAGTCTACCCAATTGTTTTTTCACTTCAGCTCGAAACTCTCTGAACTTGTCAAAAGTTTCACTTTTGTGGTGCATCAAGTGCACATACCCATCTTTTGAGTAATCGTTAATAAAAGTGACGAAATACTCATACCCTCCTCGTGCCCGGATGTTCATCGATCCGCAAACATCACTATGCACAAGTTCTGGAACCCCTTCGGCCCTATTGCCCTTAGACTCGAATGGTCTTTTGGTCATTTTACCCTCCAAACAAGATTCACATTGAGGTATAGATTCTATCTTTAAGTGACTTAAAGGTCTATCCCTTACCAACCTTTGAATCCTATTCAGGTTAATATGACTTAGGCGTAAATGCTAGAGATAAGTCTTATTAGAGTGAGAAGTTTTAAGTCTTTAAAGTTATTATTATTTATCTCAGCATTAAGTAGTAAGTCCATCTTAGGATTGATAAAATATAGATTATTTTGCATCCATCCAGAATAGATAAAAGATTTGTTTTTACGAATCACCACTTTATTATTAAAAGAAACCAAATAGGAGTCTTTAAATAAACAAGCTATAGAAATTAAATTTCTTTTAAATTTAAGAACATAAAGACAATCCCGCAAAATTAAATTCCTATAATTATCAAAATAAAGATGGACGTGTCCCATTGCTTTTGCTAAGGCCAAGGATCCATCGCCCATCCGAAGCGTGAAGTCTTTATCAAGCAAACTTCGTTTCTTTGAACCCTTGCAGAGAAACACAAACGTGATTAGTTGCATCAGAATCTATGACCCAAATGTCACTAGATTCCTCAACTAAACAAGTTTCTAAATGCAGAAGATCACACCTACCTCCTATGGAAAGGAAGTCCTTGTAATGCTTCTTTATGTGTCCGACTTTCCTGCAAAAGAAGCACTTAAGCTTCTTTGGGTTCTTCTTCTTCTTCTTCTTCTTCTAGCTCTTGTTGTTAGCAGGAATAAAAGACTTCCCATTCTTGACCTGTTGTTTCTTTCCATTCCTAGAGTTGGGATTGGAACCAAAAGCAGCTACCAAATTGGCCTCTTCACTTGAAGGAGATTCCCTGATCAGCAGTTCGAACTCCTATAATTGTTTCATTAATTCTGTTAAGGTCATATCCCACCTATTGCTCAAATTAAAAGTAGTTCTATACGGAATAAATTCCTTTGACAAAGTCTCAAAGACCATAGTCATATAAGTTTCAGCATCGATGTCGGCTGTATTGGTTTGTGCCTCAGCGAGGTAACCTATGTCCAACATCATGTGCTCCTTTACAAATGTCCTCAGTCTCAACTTACAATTAAGAAGTTTCTGAAGCACTCCTTGCCACTTTGTTATGGTTTGGCCTCCAAACATGTCTTCTAGATTATCCAAAATTTGCTTAGCAGTCTCATAATCCTCATGTTGAGCCTGCAGCACATTATTCATGTTTGCCATAACATAGCAGCAAGCCTAATCATTTGCATCTTTCCAGCGATCGTATGCTTGGAATTGCTCATTGGTGGAATCTTCCATAGGCTCGGGAGGACAAGGGGTTGTCAACACAAATTTTAGTTTCTCAAAGGAGAGGACGATATCCAGGTTCTATTTTCAATTATTATAATTCTCTTCGGTTAATAGGTTTTTGTCAAGTATCGAAGATAAAGCGTTTTTAGACTTTTTAATCTACAATAAAGAATCATATACCAAACATAAGCAAACATATCATAATTTATAAGATGACACAATCATGTAAAAACATACAAATGTGTTTATGTGTTAAAACCTTGAAAATATCACAACCTTACAACGATAATTCCCAACTCAAAATTCAACAAGCTCCTAGGGGAGTCATGCTAAATTCAATCAGGAACACGAATCCCCTCCTGATTAATATATGTCATCTAGGACCCGTATGATTCAGCATATATTAATAATCATTTCTTTGGCTATTAATTATATTAACAGAGCTCCTAGGGGAGGTTAATAATAAAATTAATATGAGTGTATAACCATGACTAATTGATATTTTATCCATGATTTATAATCATCACCTAGGGGTGTGCAACCATAAATCATGCTAAAATACCGTATCTTCTCATAGATCTAATCTGGTATATGATAGAAATTCCTTCCTAGGGGTCGGGACCACCATGTTCTTTCTATGGGCCAACAATGGAGGCCTTAGGTCCTCTCTTCGAAAACCTTCTCCCACTCAATCTTTTGAAATCAAGGTTTTATTTTAAAAGACATACATGAACAATTTTAATATAAACGGCACTCCCTATTCTATATGGCATGTTATCAATATACATGGCAAATCATATTATAATACAGACAAGCAAAGTAATCAAGCAAAGCTACAAGCAAAATAATAAATAATCGTAATACTATAGTTCAACCCTAGAGAATAGAAAACAAAGATTACAAGAGAATAATCAAAACATATTTTCGATTCTTCATCCTTGAATCTCCAAGTTGTATCCTTCTTCATGTAATGCCTATTCGTAAGTCTTCAATCCCGTATGAATCGAATGCTACAAATTTTTGGTCAAATCTAAATTTTTATGTTTCTCAGAATTATCCCAAAAATAAAATTAAAATTGCATGAAAAACTACAACTTTTCTGGAGAAATTTCTAGCTTTCTACCATAAGCCAATCTGGGTGATCAGCCTACCGATCATGACCCACTGGCCTGTCGGTCTTCACAGATCAGGTTGCTGATTCATGACTAATCGGCCTGTCTAACTAGAAGTTTGGCCTGCCACCAGAGCCACCTGATTTCTGCCTCACTGACAGCTTGCCGAACCTCACGTCTGGCCTACAGATCTACGACGATTGGCCTGCCGACCGAGCAAAAATCATCTTTTTCAAAAAATACAATTTTTAATGCAATTCATCAATTTTATTTTCAATAATTCAAAAAGATAAAATTAGAGACTCAAAAAATACTTGGGAGCACCATCATCCATCTTCTAGATCAGCTTCTAGGTTCGTCTTCTTCGAATGATTATTTAATTACAAAATTCTTACAAATTTAAAATTAAATAATAATTCCTAGACGAAGATGATAGTTCGCTATCTAATTACATGAAAAACCTAGATACACATTCTAGCCTTTAAGGAACCATAACTGATATAAATTAACTAATTAATAATTAAATAATAATTTAATCAATAATAATTAATTAAT
Organism: Artocarpus hirsutus; assembly: GCA_946598075.1. Taxonomy (NCBI): domain Eukaryota; kingdom Viridiplantae; phylum Streptophyta; class Magnoliopsida; order Rosales; family Moraceae; genus Artocarpus; species Artocarpus hirsutus. The sequence continues at coordinate 106,501 of CAMOHE010051696.1, forward strand.
AAGCATTCACCATATAATCCATGACAACATATAATATTATATAGAAACCTAGAGTGCCAACTCTGTATAAAATTAAATTCAAGCGTAGGAGAGACCAAGATCACATAATTTACACATATATCATGATCACAAACTCGTAAATTTACGTAAAAACCATGACTCTGATACCAATAATTGAAAAAATAATACACAACGAAATTTTAAAAATTTTATAACAGAGTATTTTCTAAAACACAAGTTTGACATACTATATACATAAATTAACCGGATCTTACTAACCTTTGTGTGTAGAAAAGCTCCTAAAATTAGTGAAGAGAAGTAACGTTTTAGAAGGACCTCAACCAACTGGCCTTCTTTGTGATTGTAGGCTCACAATCGAAGTGAGTGTGGGCTCACAAGTAGAGCTCTTCCTCCAGGTGACTCTCCTTCCAACCAATTGAGAGAACCCAAAGCTAGTGTTTGTGATTTGTGAACAAGAGCTCTTAGGGAGTTTCTAGATTCTCACCAGTAAAGTATCACTCTTAATCACTCAATTGATCTAAATAATAATAAGACTCACTCCCTTTTTATAGTGGATAGGTCTTGAAGTCTATTCTTATTAGATAATGCCTCAAAATTTGAATTAGAACCAAATTCGGATCAATATCTGATGAGATCTACGTGAAAATACGTGATCATTTTATCGTGCATAGGCAAGCCGATCTGCCTAACCAGCAGGCCAACTTGCCTCATCGGTAGGCCGAACTGTCGATAAAAAATCTCAACGAATCTTTTATTTTTCACCCGAGATTCTATAGGATAAAATCTCAGTTTTAATTCAAATAACCCAATAGAGAAGTTATCTAATTAAAACAACTTTATCTAGATAATCTCTAGGAAAATAAATGAATTCTTAATAATTCTACAAGTTTATCTTGATTTGATATATGAAAAAATAAATTAACTGATAAGCAGACAAGAATTATCCGATCTTAATAATTCAACAAGTTTATCTTGAATTAATTTTTGTCACAAAATTAATTCAACCGATAAACAGACATGAATTATTTGATTCTTTTTAATTTTAGCCAATTTGATAAATCTAAAATAAGTCATCAATTATTGAAAAAGCATGCTGTATCGTTACAGGATTTTGTGAGCTATCAAAGGGGACCTGATGGACCTATATAGTTCAAGCTCCCAATAATTATGAAACCTAATATCCTAGATATATATTTCATAATTATCAACTCCAACGCTACTCCACTAAAAGCTTGGAGCTGCATTCTCGAACTATATAGAATTACACAGCCCGTATAGCTAAGTCTCCATGACATATCATAGTGTATCATATCCCCATAGGATTATCCATAATTGGCTTAAGGACAAGTTCTGTCTTACTTTCCCAATTATTTTTATCTTACGTTCTATTATCTCACCATCGAAAAACTTACTATCCAAAGATAGTATACCATTCGATTACACCTATGTATCCAAATGGTTAAGCGCTCCAGTTTTTCAATTATAAGATAACGCATATAAGAGGATACCACTACTCCTAAAGAGGAGCTATGGATTGCATATCTATGAATTACAGGTCTACGCGATCAAGAGTTATGCCACCAATGTACCAGCATGTGTTCCACTATTAAAATGTAGGTGTCACCCTTTGGTACATCAAAAGACACAAGTCAAGACAACAGGCCCATTATTCATCTCAAGATTAAGATACAATACAAATGATTGTCTAAAGTGGATCGATTTGAGGAGACAAAATTATTAATCCAAATCAATTCACTTTATGTCCCGATCTAGCACATCGTCACTTATGACAATGTGCCAATGTTTCTATTCACGGAGTCCACCTCTGATGGCCAAGACAGACTATCTCCCAATAGGGATATAGACAACAAAACAATTTTTGCATGAATAAAGTGCCCAACTTTATTTTCTCGATTGCTGATTTTATGATTTAGACCGTCACCTTAAGAATCGTGTTTTCCACATAATCTGTCCATGATATACCCAATTCTTAAAGGTTTAGACTAACAGTCTCAAACTATTGTTTGCTTAACATACATTCAACAAATATGAACGTAAAGAGGACAAGATTTGGTATATAAATAAATTCTTTATTGATAAAAATATCTCCAAAAATATATTACATTTTTACTCCTTAAGGCATACATGTCTAATAGGATTCCGCCTCCTTAAGCCCAAATCCTTATTTGCACCTATTTTTCTCAATTCCCAAGCATGAAAAACACTCATAGATGATAGAAAAATATAATAGAACACTTCTAAACTAGTTTAAACAAGATTTGCATAGAAAAATTCAAGAAAATCCAAAAATGAAAAAAATGGAGGAAAATGGAAAATCTTAATTTAAATCCATTTTTAATCAAACCAAGCTTAGATTCTAGATGTTTTAAGTTTCACTAACTTAGATTAAGGATTTTCTTAGCTTAAAGAAGTTTGGATTTCAAAATACAATGAAAATAGAAAAATTTAGAAAAAGTTTGAAATTTTAAAACTAACCTTGATTTAATCCTTGATTCGAAGTTGTAGTTGCTCAAACGTGTTCCCAAGCTTCTAATCCATTGAAAACTGAAGCTTGGGCTTGATTTTGATTCAAAAATTTGCGAGGAGGAGAGAGGGAAAGAGAGGCAGTGAGAGAGAGACGAGAGAGAAAGGAAGAGAGTGAGAGAGAGAACATGAGTGAGAGTGAGGCAAAGGAAGGAAGAGAGAAATAAATAGAGAGGAGAGATGAGCAAAACCGAGAGAGAAAACCATATACCACCCACGGTTTTGAAAAAGGACGTGGTTGGTATTTGACAAATTGTTTTGTTCCAAAATTCAAAATAACAAATGAAAGTAATCAGAAAGTAAATTAAAATCATTAAAATAATAAAAAATAACATTAATTTAGAAATACCACAAAATAGTCAAATTAAGTTTAAAACATTCATCATGGCACACTAATCCACCATTTTATACACTAATATCACTTAATTTAATTTCAGGGCGTTACATAAATGCCCAACAGGTCTTTTCTTCATACATAGACAAAACCTCGAGAACACTTAGCCTTGAAACTTGAAGCTCACACGTTGAAGCTTTGAAGACCACTACCTATTACCATCCACATGGAGCCACGCTCAGAAATCATTAAACCAAATTTATCAAAACCATGTGCCGGACATGGTTTCATTCAAAGAGAACCATCGCAATAACCATGCTCCACTTCATTCTTTTACATGATATGCCTTAGAATTTCCTTAAGAGAATTACAATTTAAAGACAAGTTTGAGTAAGTCTACGCACCACTTTCTTTTTTTTTTTTTTCCATTTCTACGCCATTCACTCCCTCTCTTTCTTTTTCATTGTCATCTACGACTCTGTCTTCCTCTGGTTTTCTTTTCAACTTAGTTTTAACATTCAAAAGAACATTTTTTTCTCCTGGAACTAAAAAAGAAGAATTCTTCACAATTTAGCAAGATTTTGAAGTAAGACTTTTAGAAAATGAATCTGGTTTTTCATACTATTTCCATCTGAAGTTACTTCCATAATTTGCTACATTAATCTTGAGTTTTACTTGAGTTTGCATGAAATATTAACATGCATGTCAAAGAAAGTTTATGAATTTTGGTGAAAATGTGGCTGTGAGATTGTGCTTAATTTTAGAGAAATTATTTCTAAAAGGTTTAGAAAGGTTTTTCTAAAGTTTTTGCATGTTATATGGGTCTGAATTTGCATCAAGACAGGGTAAATCAAGATTTTGAGCTCAGGTTGGCCGAGACTCAAAATATGGAATTTCCCAGATTTACATGGATTGATAGGCCAAATCATGCTTCGGCATGCCAGATCTAAATCAATCAGAAGGCTAAACTCAAACTTTGGCAGGTCAGATTCAAGTAGTTTGGTAGGCCAGACTCAAATGGTCGGTAGGCCAAACACAAGCAGTTTGTCATGTCAAACTTGAGTGGTCGGCAGGCCAACTGAGCTACATGAAAATAATAGTTTTTCACTAGTTTTCATCATTTAACAATAGGAAGGATTATTTTTGTGATATAATTATTGGACTCTAAAAGGTGCACTAAGATACCATGAAATAACATACTTTAGACCCTCTTCATTATTAGCTATGATTTTGAAAGAGTTTTGGCCACAAAATATTTTCTTGAAAATGTTTTTAAAGGAATAATTGTGATGTATTTACACAATTATTTTCAAAAATTGTTGAGCAGTGAAATGATATAATGAACTGAATAATGAATGTAAATGAGAAAACTCGATAATATGAAACTCAAGCAACGGTATAAGATCTATTAAAATTTGGTATCGAATGAGTCAAGAACTCTGTTCGAAATGAGATATTAGTGCATGATGCCACGTACGGAGATTAGGTTGTGCAGAGAGTGACTTTTGAGGTAGGTCTCAAAACCCAGCTGGATCACTACGATAGTGTTTTTGATGTCTTTGTACATGGTAAAATGATAAACTAGTTATCAGATGATCATTGGACCTAAATGGTAAGCGTATAAATAACTAGTTTTATTTATGGCCTTTCTATAATTTTTGTACGGACGCAAATTTCATTTATTTAATGTAATGTTTTCAAAACTAAGTCCTGTTGAGCCTTCCACTCACAATTTTATTTGTTTTACAAATTTTCTCCTCTCTAGGTGGTTCGTAGTACACCGCCGATTAGGACGCTACTGGTAGCATGCTTGGACTGTAGGAGTTTTATTTAATTTATCTACTATTTAATTAAGGCATGTAATAGTTGGATGTTATTTATTTAGACTATGGTTTGTATTTTATTTATGTTGCTACTATGTGTGTGCACAATGTGGGTCTGATGCTGGCCGACCCACTCTCACTAAATTTGTATTTTAATTTTAATTTAATTTAGAGGTAATTCACAAATTTATTCATTAAGACTTAATAAATGGTGGTTGCCTAAAATGGTTTTAATTTACCACTTTTTCATAAATAACCCAAAGTGTATTTTTCATAAATTACCAAATAATGAATTAACGAGTTTAGTTAAAATTTGTTTATTTAATTTAATTAAATCGCCACATCATTACCTAGGTTTGAGCGCCTGACAAACTATGCACTTATTTTTATAATTTGGTTAGTTACTGTCGATTCCATTGATAGCTACTACTATATGTATATATATACCTTTCATGAAACTAAAACTAAAGGCTAGGTCGCTTGGCACCACCCTCTGCACAACAACTCTATCAATCTTAGACCTACCTTGATGTCACCTTTGCATGAAGTCTACCACCATAGCAAGATCCCATCACCAAAGTTGATCACCTTCCTCAAATATGTTCTTGTAAAATTGATAATTTTGTCTTGGCATGTAAGCAAATGGCTCTTTTAAAGGCCTTTTTTTTTAAAAAAAAAGGCCATACTTTTATTTTCTAAATTAGACAAATGATCCATCTTTATTAATTATATATTCAAAATGACAAAAATAACCTTCATTAATTATTAATATGTTAAAATATATTAGTGATAAACTCGAGTTTATCAACGATAATCATAATATATCAATGTTAAAGGCCTAATTTATTAGTGATGAATCTTAGTATATCATTAATAAAACTGTAAATAACTAATTCTAATAAAAAATCCCAAACTCAAAATCCACTGTTGACAACCAGATCAGAGAACCCCAGCCTTAATCCTAGTTTAGAGAAGAGGTAACATTGACAATGATAGAGATCCTATGGTTGGAGCTAAAAAGGGTATAGTCGTCGTCGTCTTTGTCAAAGAAGAAGTTGTCGTTTAGGGTTCTAACTCTAGTAAGATGGAGAAATGGCAGCCATCTCCGTGGAGTTTGGGGACAGTAGAATCAAAAGAAGATTGGAGAAGGTGATTATGGTGGTGGTTAAAGGCTGCTGTGAGATTAAGGCTGGAGAGGAGAGAGTTGAGGGAAGGGTCTTAGTCAATGAAGGAAGTTATGAGATGGGACTCGTTCTTAACGATGGCATGGAAGGAGAAGATGACTAGGGAGAGGAAGAGGAGGATGGCAACATTGCCAAAAAAGACAATGCCAGCTTGCCTCACGAATTATGCGTACTCCGAAGGTTGCTTAACTATCGATGGTGGCGGTCATCATTGCTTAGAAGTGTTGAGCTAAGATAGAGCTAAGGGTAATTTTGAAAGATTGAAAATGTTGAAAAAACTAAAAGTAATAAAACTTGCTACATCCTTAATTTATGAAAACTTGGGACATAAATTTTGGGCTGGGTAGGCTATTGGCCACCTAGCCCAATTTTCCTTTTTGTCTTTTTATTAGAAAAACTTGCATATTATATCACATTTTTAGAAGATATGTTTATTTATATTACACTTAAAAAAGTTTATGCTACAATATTATTTATATTACATGTTATGTTGTGCCACAAATAAATATGTGTAACATTTATAAAATGTAAATCTTAAAGATGACATTCATAAAAGTTTCCCTTTTTATCATTGTAAAATAATTTGATTTACAGTTATGCCTAACTGTAGTAAAAGAGAACATGAATGTTCCAAAAGTGATATCTATCTTCCTCACCCCTAATATAGATGTAATTGTTCTGGCCCATTAGTTCTACGAAATATATAAAATTGGATTTTATTTTTATTGATTTTAATAAATTATTAATTATTTTTTATAAACTATTGATTAATTAATTATTAGCTTATCAATGTATGTGAATAAATTTTTAAATAACGTAAATTATTGATTTTTAAATTTTCAAGAAACCAATATTTTCTAGTTGGATTATTTTCATAAACATCCTCTAAACCATGGACCCTATTCCAAAATGTTATCTAATTTTCAAAACTGTCTGAAACAGCCTTAATCTATAGAAAACAATCAAATAACCACCTCTGTTCACCTTGTGCATATGTTCTCTTCTAGTCGTCCCCTACTAGGCCACGAAGTTATGTCACTCATAGCATCATGCATGAGGTTGTTGTCATGCCATCTCTTCATCATAGAGATCTGTCGCCTACATGAACGCAATGATTTATTGTGTGCCTCCCCTGGTGAGGTTGTTGTCCATACCCTCCAAAGTGGGCAATATATTAGAGTAGGAGTTTTCTTTTTGGAAAAAAAAGAAGAAAGGGGGAAGAGGAGGAGGACCATAGTCTAAGAGATTTTTTATCTATAAAATCTTATTGATGAAAAAAATATTAAATGTGGCTACCTTAATCAGTGTTAAACGTGGTTAACTTTAATTAGTTTATGTTCTTGAATGTAATATTTTAAAATTTAATCTAATTTATTTCCTTAACTTGTAATTTTATTATTAAGTTTTATTATTATGATAGATTTGTCATTCACATCGTTATTTTACTCAAATTAAAATCAATTAACATCAATTATTACATTTAATTTAAATTAGTCGAATAATATACCAATATTAGATTGTCATTCTAAAATTTAATATGACAGGTTATTGAACACAAAATAGAATTCAATAAAATCTTACGCTTCATTTTGTATTGGTTTTAGACAATAGAGGCAAACATCTCGAGAGTTGAGTGGATTTTAGGGAGTTTTTAAGGGAGAAAGAGGCATATAGACCAATATAGATTAGGAATAGAAATTGACAGCTCTAAGTTTTTACAAAGCTAGTAAATAAACCAAGTTGGTTTAAATAAGCATATATAACCAACCAAAGTCCTAAAGCTGCCTATGTTTGAATGAAATTTGATAATACTTTTTTTTTCTTCCTTCTTCTTAGTTTCTCTCTCCTTCCCTTTCTCACCTTTGGTTTTTCAGTCTGACTCCCTCATTGGACGCGTTGTTGCTAAAGTTGAGGGAGGAGTAGGCATTGTCACTGGAGATGTGTGGGAAGCAAGCACGGGAATTGCATGAAGAACAAATGCCAGAGTCGTGGAAAGTAGAGTCACTGCCAGAATCGCGCAGGAAGTAGCATCATCGCCAGAGTAGTGCGAGGGGTAGGCATCTTCGCCGGAGTAATGCTTGTTGTAGGCATCATTGTCAAGTAGTAGGGTGTGCCCTTAAATCTCGATCTGCATCGACTAGAGGGGCACTACGTGTAGCATCAACTCCTAGAGACTCCTCAGGTAGGTCTTTGTCCTGTTGGAGCTCTCCTAAACCAAAGCCAATTCCATAGTCTTCCATAATGGCTATATTTTCATCAAGAAAAAGGCCAAAGGCTCCTCTACTCAGTTTGATTAGAATGTTATGGTTGATGAGTAGATGGTTGATGGGCTAAGGGAATGAGAGGGATGTAGTATGGAGAAGAGGGAGAGTAAACCCTATTAAGGATTAAATAGTAAAATTAATAGCCTTGAAATCTAAAATGAACTATTACCTTCTCGTTAATGGTAAATAGGCTATTTAATTTTCTTAGTTATAAAAGTTGGGCTATGTGCTACGATTTCCTATGTTTTAGCTCACCAAATCAAAGTTTAAGTGAGTTAATTTTAAATCTAATCCATCAAATGAACCTAAATTTTAAAAGCAACCCACCCAACTAAAGTTTGGGTTGATTGGATGGGTTGATTGTATTGAGCATTATAAATAAGAAAAAAATTTCAAACTAAAAATTAACTAAAATAAGAAATGTATAAAGAAAAAACTAAATTTATTATGTATTAGATGTTTAGAAAAGCTTAAATACATAAGTCATACCTAATAAATAAAACATAACAAAACTAAGAAAACAAATACATTTTTAGTCAATAAACATCAACTACAACTAACATGTTGTACAATTGCTAATTTATAACTCCAAGCATCTCCATTCAAACATTCCCCTATAATCGTAATGGAAGATCTATTACCTCGCATAAAACATAATAACTTTTCAAATAATTGATGTAAAATATATATCTTATAAAACAAGATATGATAAATGCATTAACTAGCATAACTTCTTCAGGTTTGTCTAAGGCTTGCACCTTATCCATGCAACCTTTAAGCTCTACAAGCTACTCCTCCTCAGACCAACCAATTCTTGAAACAAATCAAAGTCTTAACTCTCAATTTTTTTTTCTTTTTATTATTTAAAAAGATTGTGTAGTGTAGTGTATAATGTACATTAAAAAGTAGAAAACAAAAAACTAGAAGTCTAGAACTAAAAAGAAGAAGTCTTTAGAAACTATCTTACAATAAATAAAGTTTTTTTAAGTATAAGATTATATTAAATTTACAATATATGTAATAAATATTATATGTATATATATATATATATCTTACATCGAGTGGGTTCAGATTATCTCGAATTATGAAAAACTCAACCCAAACCTACTTAATGAAAATTGGATTGGGTGGGTTAACAGAAATTCTTATTTAGATTCGTTGGATTTAGATTATCTTGGATTTCATTAAGTGGGTTAAATCAGATTCATGGATTGTTAGTTTTTTATTCACCCCTATTAGAGGCTCTTTTTAGATTCTGTAACCACCTATAACCACCTACATCAACTAAGGACTCATTTGGTGCGTGAGTTCAGAATGGTGTGGTTTAGAACTTGATGATTTGAACTATGTGTTCTAAATTGTGTAGTTTAAATTGTGGTTTTGAATTAACATTTAGAATATAAAGGTTTAAAACGACAATAAAACATCACATTAAGTTTAAAATGAGAACTGGTGTTTGGAAACTATGATTTACGAAAGGAAAATAAGAATGAGAATGGTTTTTTAACGTAAAAAAGTGTTTAAACTGTGTGAACTTAAAGTGGGTAAAGTATAGATTTGAATGTTTTGATTGGTTTAAAACCAACTTTACGGTTTGAAGTGGCTTCAGTTATTTCTTCACTAAACACTAGTTTACATAGCCTATATGATATAAACCTACATACCAAACAAGTTATTAGGTTGTTTGGAGAATCATGTTTTTGTCAAATTGCTTTTAAAAACTTTCGTCTAGTATGAAAATTTGAGAAGTAAGTCAGGGGTTATGTTTTTTACACCAACTTATGCTGTTATAATTTAAATTTACTCAACCAACCTTAATAATAATACATAATTCCCAAACTACCTATTTTTCATACCAAATTAAAATAACATCATGACTAGAAATTTAGAATTTATTTGTAACATAAGTTTTTTAATGTTGTTGTGCTCACTTTTTTTAGATTGATTTTTTAATTTCTAAAATATATGAAAGGGTTAAATTCATGGATATTCCTCATTCTTTCTATAGAATTAGTCCCTGTAATCAATTTTATATCATAAATAGTCCATGGGCTTAAAAGTGTCTCATGAATGTCTCTTTATTAAATTTTGGATGGAAAAAGTTAACTTTATCTTATAAATAGTCCTTGAACTTTTTTTTTTCTATAAGTAGTCTATATGCTAAAACTTGTACTATATTTGGTCTCTAAACTAAAAAAACATATGCTAAACTTAGTTATATTGTTAAATAAATATACAGAATACATTAAATATGTGAAATTATGCCAGATGTGTAGTCTCTAACTAAAAAGAAAAGAGTGATTTTACTTACATCTGTTAAATATATGAATAACCCTAAGCAAAATACATTTTTGTTTATTTCTTATTACAGTGCATAAAACAATATTAGAAAATATTCATAGCATATGTTTTGTTATATTAGAGAACTTTGGTTCCTTAATTTGGTGTTAAAAGATTTCAAAACAAGTAGTTAAGATATATACGAGTGCTGTCTTCTTAGTTGAACTTTGAATGTGCTGAGTGTAGATGTTGGATCTATAATTAAATTTAAACAGATTAAAATAAAATTTGTTATTAATTTTGAGGAAATTTAGGCCCTCAAACCACTGTTATTAGGTCCTACCAAACTCAATAAACAAGATTAATAAAGTAATTTCAATTGAAACAAATCAAAATCGCAAATTGAAATACAAATGCTACAAAAAATAAAAGTTACGACATGCTGGATTTATAGTGGTTCACTTTGTAATAGAGCTATGTCTATTGTTCTTCATCATGATAATGAATTCAATACAAAATACAAGTACTTGGGCTGAATAAATGAAGGCTTTTCTGAAAATGAGTGTTTTATTTTTTTCTATGATTGTTTTGGTGGAGTGTCTTTACCTATGAAAGGAATCAGATCCCTTCAAAGAAACTCCTAGCCTCTAGTTATAGAGATCTCCCACAAGATCATGTGCTTCAACAAATATAAAGAATGGGTTCGGTGATGCTCAAAGTAGTGGGACATGTGTCAACTCCTCATTGAGTGTGAGTTTTGAACCATAATCCCACATTTTGCTTAGCAGATTAGTGGTCTCCTCTTTGTAGTTGTCGAACACAATAAATCAAGACTTGAAAAATTTAAGATAGTAGGCAAACATCAATCATTACTCTAGATGAGCCACATAAAGATCCTTTATCAAGCCAAACAGCTAATCGACGTGTTCGAACCAATCGAATGACAACTCAATAGATCAATAGATTCAATAGTCATCAAGCTTGAATTGACACTATAATTGGGCTTGTGTCATTTTGATTGCAACTTAGGCCTTCAACGTTGCACCTTTGCTTCATAATTTGGACCTAACCAAATCATACCCTAATAGTTAGCATTCCTTCCTTAGCCAATAAGATCGACTACACGAGTGAAGTTAATACGCCACATCAAACAGCCTCTAACAACTTGATAGACTGTTGCTTCCCCCACATGAAAATCCATCCTTCACATATCCATCATGACCCTTCCTCAAGAAGGTGCGAATGTCAATTACCGTTGTACATGTAGCACAACTTGATTGGTGCATTTCAAAATGTCATTGTGTTGGAAAAATAGTACGCAACGGAATTTTAAAATTTTTATATCAGAGTATTTTCCAAAACACAATTTTGATACACTATATGCATAAATTAACCAAATCTTACTAACCTTTGAATGCTAAAGAGCTGCCACAATCCGTAAAGAGAAGTAACGTTCTAGAAGAGTCTCAACTAATTGGTCTTCTTTGCTATTCTCTATCCACGATTGGAGTGAGTGTGGGCTCATGTCATTCAGTTTTTCCGCAAGGTGATTCTTCTTCCAACCAATTGAGAGAACCCAAAGCTACAGTTCGTGATTTGTCAACAATAACTCTTAGAGAGTTTCTAGAGTCTCACCGGCAAAGTCTCACTTTAAATCTCTCAACTAATCTGAATAACTTATGAGACTCACTCCCTTTTATATAGAGGTTGGGTCTAGGAGTCAGTCCTGATTAGATAAGGACTCCAAAATTTGAATTAGAATCAAATCAGAAACAATATCTGATAAAATCTGTGTGGAAACGCGTGATTCATTTATCGCTGGTTGGTAGGCCAAACTGGCAGATCAGCCTACCAAACCTCCGATAAAAGATCCCTACGAATCTTTATTTTTCACCCAAAATTCTTGGGATAGAGCCTTAGTTTTAATTCAAATAACCCAACAGAGAAGTTATTTGATTAAAATAGTCATATCTAGATAATCTTTAGAAAAATAACTATTCCTGATAATTCAACAAGTTTATCTTGAATCAATTCAAAATTAATCGAACCGATAAATAGACATGAATTATCTGATCTTGATAACTCAACAAGTATCTCTTGAATTAATATTATCACAAAAATTAATTCAACCGATGAACAAACATGAATTATTTGATTTTATTGAATTTCAACCAATTTGATAAATCTGACATGAGTCACCAATTATTGAAAAAACACACCGTATCATTACAAGATTTTTGTAAGCTAACAAAGGGGATCAAATGGTCCTATATAGTTCAAACTCTCGATAATTGTGAAACCCAATATCTTATATATACATTTTATAATTATCAACTCCACGCTACTTTACTAAAAGTTTGGAGCTGTACTCTCAAACTATATAGAATTACAAAGCCCGTATAGCTAAGCCTCTATGACATATCATAGTGTATCGTATCCTTATAGGATTATCCATAATCGGCTTAAGGATAAGTTCTGTCTTACCTTCTTGATTATTTTTATCTTACATTCCATTATCTCACCATCAGAAAACTTACCATCTAAAGACGGTATACCATTCTTACACCTATGTATCTAAATGGTTGAGCGCTCCAGCTTTCTAATTATAGGATAACGCATATAAGAGGATATCAACTACTCCTAAAGAGGAGCTATGGATTCCATATCTATGAATAATAGGTCTACGTTATCAAGAGTCATGCCTCCAATGTACCAGCATGCGTGCCACTATAAAATATGGATGTCACCCTTTGGTACATCAAAAGACATAAGTCAAGACAACAGGCCCACTATTCATCTCAGGATTAAGATACAATACAAATGATTGTCTAAAGTGAATCGATTTGCGGAGATAGAATTATTATCCAAATCAATTCACTTTATGTCTCGATGCAACGTATCGTCACCAATGACAATGCGCCAATGTTTCTATTCATGGAGTCCACCTTTGATGATTAAGACAAACTATCTCCCATTAGGGATATAGACAACATAACAATCTTTACATGAATAAAGCACCTAACTTTATTCCCTTGATTGTGGATCTTATAATTTAGATCGCCACTTTAAGAATCTTGTCTTTTGCATAATCTGTCCATCATATGCCAAATTCTTAAAGGTTTAGAATGACAGTCTTAGACTTTTGTTTACTTAATATACATTCAACAAATATGAACGTAGAGAGGACAAAATTTGGTATATAAATAATAAATAAATTCTTTATTTTAAAAAGTATCTCTAAAAACATATTACTTTTTTACTCCTTAGGGTATTCACGTCTAACACCTTGTTATGCTGACGTTAGTGGCACATTGATGAGACAAGACCTTAGTTTGGGCAAGAAGTTCAGAAGATGCTTGATCTTAGCCATTAGATCTTTTCCTAAACTTTAAACCCACCGTTCACTATGAATTTTTAGACATTATAAAAGATTTCTTCTCCCTAGTAATGCCCGTATGTGGAGGTTAACAGTAGTAAATAAATATAAATAAATTTAATTACAATACCAATTCAAAACAATAAAACATTGCCCATGGGTCTTTAAAATAAATAGAAAATAAGAATAAGCTTTAAATAACAAACCACAGTTTTAGTATAGAATCAAATATTAAAATACAGTTATCATCATCATTGTATAATTCCCAGATAACATATAACCTAACACAGCCACTACTACAATTTAGTGAGTCTTACATTTTTTTTTGAATGAGTTATAATAAAACTAAGATCTTGCAAAATGAGATCAGTAGTGTTGTTGCCTACTCCTTGGCAGACAAGTTACATTGAACTCCACCTAAAAGATGTAAATATAATAAGGATGAGCATCAACGTGCCCAGTAGAGAAAACCATTACTCACTATTAGTTAGTTCTCAACATTATTCATCAATATTATCATGTTCAATTCCAACGGATGCCTTATGATTATTCTATAATACCCTTAAATTTTTTGAATAGAATTAATTATGTTAAGTTCAATTATTAAGTGTGTCAGTGTAATTTTTTATGTTAATTTTCAGTAATTTAAAATTTTGATGCATTTGTCATATTTAAAAATTTGATTTTTGGTTTTAAAATATTAAATGACATTTTTATCGCACATTTTTCTCATATTTACAAAAATGCCCTTGGGCCTTTCCTTTTTCTTTTTCCCTTCCTTTTTGTTTTCTTTCACGCTCTCTCTCTTTTTCTCTCCGCCCTTTCTCTTGTCTCTCTCTTTCTCTCATTCCTATCTTTCTTTCTCTCTCATTTTCTTTGCAAAATTTCATTCCCAAGCCTTAAACCCGTTGATTTGAAGTTAAGAGACAGAGGTTCAAGCCAAAATCCTCTTCAAAAAAAAAAAAAAAAAAGATTTGAGGTTAGTCCTTTTCCTCCAAAATTTTAAATTTTTGCTTTAAATTTTTATGCATTTTGCTATCCAAACTTTGATAAGCTTAAATCATGTTTAATCTAAGTTTGTAGTACTTGTTTTACAATGAATCTAAGCTTTATTTGAGCTAAAATCAATTTAAACAAGCTTTGACATTTTTTTTATATTTTCAAATCTATTGTGGAATTGAGTTTAAATTTGGGGAAAATGCTTTAAATTTGTTCTATTATGATTTTTTATGCTTTCTATTTGAGTTTTATGCTTTGGGATTGAGAAAACAGGTTTTAATTTGGATTTTTGAGCTTGGGGAGGTTGAGACTTGAAGTCTCAGGTCCCTAGATTTTGCCAGTTCGACAAGCCGAACTTGATCTTCGACATGCCAGATCAAGAAGTTCGGTAGGCCAAATTCATATCTTCAGTAGGCCAAACTGTAGCAGTTCGATAGGCCGGTCTAGATGTTTGGAAGGCTGAATTGGGCACATTTGGTAGGCCAAACCAGGATGTTCGATAGGCCAACTGGGCAATATGAAATTGTTTTTTAACCCAGTTTTTAATGTTTAATGATTCCAAAATGTTTCAAAAAGGTTTATGAGTTTGAGTTATGATTGTTTTGAGTCAAAAGACACACTGATAATTAAGTTAACATTATGATATTTGTTAAAAGTGATTTTTGATTTTAAATGCAGTTTTCAAGGTTTTGAATGTATATGGAGCATACGTTAAATTTTATTTAGAGCTTATGTTATTGAATTTAAATGAGGTAGGACAATCCTATCCCTTTCTTTGGTAGCCCCTTTTTAAATTGTTTTGACCAAAATTTATTTCTTAAATGTTTCCTCTTAAGAATGATTTCTGTCTTTTTTTTTTTTGAAGAATCATGTTTCGATTTTCTTTCTGATTTCAAAAACCCATACGGTGATGCTTTATCAAGTTGCCTTCAAGTAAGTGTTTTTATTGATTTGTTAAGGCTTTGAGATTTATTTCAAATAGAACGGTTTGTGAGCAATTCTTTATTTTTGATTGCTATTTTAAAATAAATTGTTTTAAACTAATTATCCTGCTGAGCCTTTCGCTCATGCTTTTTCTGTTTTTAAAAATTCCCCCTTCTAGGTTTGGAGAGGAAGGAAGGCCCTAGGATCGAAACCTGGCTCTTTGGATAGAAATAGTATTTTCTTGAAACTGTGGTATGATACGTGCACTGTACGACTAGTCATAATGTAGTCGTTTGTATTCAATACATACTTTGATATATATATATATATATATATATATCTTGTAAATGATGATTCTCAATGATTTCGTTATTATTATTATAATCTGTATTTTATGATGTCATTTTCATTTTTGTGAGTCCCACCATTTATTTAATTTCAAGGACAATGAATTACAATGATTTTCAATGATTTTGTATTATTAATATTATGGTTTACTATTTATCTACCTACCCACCTTCGTGATAAGTATCCAGGTGATGGTGAATGAGAATAAGTCTTGGCCCCACCTTTGTGGTATTCACGTGATGGTGATCGCCGATGATATTATTTATTTTCAATGATGTTTATTTCAAATGAGAACTCTACTTAATTTATTTATTTTCTACATATCTTTATTCACTTTTCTTCCTATTTACTTTAATTTTCATCTTATTTACCTAAAACTCCCAAACCCCCTTTGTGGGACGTCACATATTCTTACCAAGTTCCATATATATAAATATATATATATACATAAATTATTTCATGATTTAGTAATGTTCATTTGTATCCACTATGCAACAGAGTCCCATATCACTCAACTCAATTAAACCCAAATAGACATGCTGGACCACCCTACAATCATTCTAAGGGTGTCCGGTGTGGGGACATCAAGTCCCAGATCCTCTTCAAGTCGATTATTGTATAGTGCATTCTAGGACTTTTAACCCAAGGAAGCGTCATCACCTCTCTCTTTTTTTACCTTTAAGTGTATTCGTGTCCAAGAATGTAACCACCGCCCTTTTCACGTCTTACCATTACTCTATAATCAATCATTATATATAGAATTAGTTTTCTCAATCTTGCTTTTCAATTTATAATAACATGTCAAATCAATTTATTCCTCGCTATATAATACAGGACAAGTTCATGTCATTGTCTCATAAGTGATATTCATATAATAGAAGTTCAACACATATATATCTTGCAATAATCAATTTTAATTCTATAAAAACCTCATAAAAGATGAGCAATAGATTCCCTACCTCTTTGCAAAATATCCACTGATAATTTCCAACTTACACGATTAAGTCCACCTTGTAAGCTCCAAGTACGTCGTTATCCTAGACGTACACAATAACAACATTCAAAATTTGAATATCAAAACACAAGTTTTGGAACATTTTGTAGCCTCAAAATAATGAAAATAGTCAAGTTTGGACTGTTGAGTTAGCCTAGCGATCTACTGTTTTCAGCCTACCAAACAAAATTGCTATTTTTGGACCTTCTGTCACCCTGCCAGTCTCAAGGTTTGACCTGTCGGTCCTATTCAATGTTTCATCTGCCGAACCATTAGGTTCAGCCTGCTGATGTTCGTTCTATCGAACTCCTAGTTTGGCCTGCCAAACCTATCGGTTGTTTCGGCCTGCCAATCTACCATATTGGCCTACAGTCAAAAATTTTGAAAACTAGAGTTTTCTTCATTCCCTAGAACTTTGAGCTCCAAAGATCGATCCACCTTAAGTCATCAATTCCTAGACCATAAGGAATGTACAAAACTCTTAGAATATCACGTTTTAATCACTTATAAACCGTTTCTTTCAAATCTTTATACATAAAATACATTTAAATCATAAAACTCCAAGTTTTACAAAACTTACACATGAACATATTTCAAATCCAAAATACTCAAGCTTAAAACAACACAATTTAGTTTTAAAAGTGTTTAGAGTTTCAAAACGTTGTATAAACACATGCAATCATCAAAAACACATTTATCACAACTTTCATACTAAAATATAACTTAAAACCAATTTAAAGTTTTAGAAATATAACCTCAAAACTTAACTCAAAAGTGTGGCTTGATCTTATAAACATCTAAGCCTCCTCAATCTTTGAGTTTATGAGAAGTTGTTTGTGGAGATTTTGGGAGAAAATTAGTTTAGAAATCTTGAGTATTGCTTGAGTTTTTCTTTGGATTTTCTCTGGACTTTGTGTCACAATTAGAAAGAAAGAAGAAAGATAGAAGCAAGAAGAGCAAAAGAGACTTGAGAGGAGAAAGGGAGATGGATTTGAATAAAAAGAAGAAAAAGAAAGAAGGAACAAATAGGTGGTTGGGAGCAAGTTTTCTTTAGTCTCCTTCAAAGACCTTTTAGCACAAAATGCCAACTTGGCATTTTCGTAAATAAATGGTAAGTGGAGGCAACTTGGTAATTTTAAATATAACAAAATTTTTAAATTGTCACATTTTTCACATTAAATTTTACAACATATACCTGTTAAAATAATAGATGTTACAGCTCTCCCATCCTTAAAACAAAATTTCATCCCTGAAATTTTCTTGCAACTAATCATGACATTAAAACAAATGTGGATACTTCTCTCTCATTTTAGACCCCATGTGGCTTCATCTACGTCATGATGTTGCCACATCACTTTCACTAGAGGAATTTTGCAACGATGTAAACTTTTTACTTCACTATCCAATATCTGAATTGGAACTTCCTCATAAGTCGTGTCTCTTGGATCAGGACATCTGTCCACATGATCACATGTGAAGGGTCTGGTTTCATACTTTCTCAACAATGATACATGGAATACGTTATGCACATGGGACAATTATGGTGGTAGGTCTAGACAATAAGCCAGCGTTTCAAATTCATTCTACAATCTTGAACAGTCCTATATACCTTGGTGCTAACTTTCCTCTAACACCAAATCGAGATACACCACACTTTGGCTTTACTTTCAAAAATACATCATCTCTGACCATGAAGTCTAAAGGTCATCTTCTCTTACCTGCATAGCTCTTCTGTCGACTTTGAGCTGTCTTAAGGCATTCACGAATAATCCAGATCTAATCTGTTGTTTCCATGATGAACTGAGGTATGAGATCAAGATGTTCTTCCTTTTTAGTCCAACATAGTGGAGATCTATAAGGCTCATACGGAGCTATTCTAATACTTGTCTGCCAGCTGTTGTTGTACGCAACTCAACGTATGGCAACTGCGTAGTGCAATTAGTTCCAAAGTCCAACACACAAGTTCGAAGCATATCCTCGAGAATCTAAATGATACGTTCAGATTGTCAATCTGTTTGAGGATGATAAGCAATACTAAAACTTAGTTGAGTTCCTAAGGCTTTTTGTAATCCTCTCCAAAACTTCGATGTAAAACATGATCTCTGTCAAAGACTATCGACATTGGTACATCATACAACGTCACTATCATTTCTATATACAACTAACTTAGCTTTGATACATTATAGCTAGTTTTGACTAGAATGAAGTGGGCTGTTTTTGCCATACGATCCACAGTTACCCAAATAGCATCATGCCCTATTTGAGTCCTAGGAAATCGAGTAACAAATCCATCGTCACATGGTCCCACTTCTATTCAGGAATAGGTAGGCTCTTTAGCCCACCCCTAAGCTTTTGGTGTGCTGCTTTGACTTGTTGACATATCATGCACTTGGAGACAAAAGTTGATACTCACGTTTTATTCCCCCCCACCAATACTATCACTTTAAATATATATACATCTCAGAGCTTCCGAAAATAAATAGCGAACTTAGAATGATGTGCTTTATCTAACACTACATGCCTAAATAAGGGTCCTTTAGAACAACCAATCTCCCTTTATAAAGTAAGAATCCTTTTTGTTCAATCTGCCATCCATCTAGTTGTTCACCATTCTGTATTTGCTCCCAAATCATACGTAATCCTTCATCATGCCATTGTCCTTGTTTCACTTGCTGGATTAACATAGAGGTAGTTATCACATTGAATAGGACGGCTCTTTCATCATCTTCATAATATTGCAAGTCAAAGTCAACAATGGTGATTGCTTGCCTCCAATCCTCCAATGCTAAGCTAGCCATGATCTTGTCGTTCTTACGAATCAAAGCATCCGCCATTGCATTTGCTTTTATAGGATGATATTTTATGCTAAAGTTGTAATTCCCCATGTATTCGGTCCATCACCATTGTCTTAGATTGAGATCTTTTTGAGCAACTAAATACTTCAAACTTTGGTGATCTGTATAGACCTCAAATCTTGCACCATATAAGTAACATCTCCAAACTTTTAGCTCAAAAACCATAGTAGCTAACTCAAAATCATGTGTAGGAAAATTCCCCTCGTGGGGTCTCAATTGGCGTAAGGCATAAACAACTACTTGACCATGTTGCATCAGCACATAACCCAAACTATTTCTCGAGACATCAGTGTACATAATGTATGGCTCCTTGTTGTTAGGTATGATAAGTACAGGTGCACTGGTGAGTCTCCGCTTCAGTTCCATGAATGCTTCCTTATATTTATCGTCCCATAAGAACTTAACATTCTTTCAAATGAGTTTTGTCAATAGAGAAGCAATCTTTGAAAAGTTTTACATGAAGCGCCGATAATATCCAGCTAATCCAAGGAAGCTTTGGATCTCCGACACGTTCTTTGGTCATTCCTAATACCGCTTCAATCTTGGAAGGCTCCAATGAGAAGCCTTCTTCAAAGACAATACGCGTGTCCTAGGAACTTGACCTTTGTCATCCAAAAGTCACACTTTTCCTTCTTTGCATGTAGGTCATGTTCTTTTAATGTCTATTAAGTGATCCTCAAATGTTCAGCATGCTCTTCTTCGGTTTTGGAATAGATTAAGATATCATCTATGAAAAAAATGATAAATTGATCTAAGTACGGTCAAAAGACACGATTCATTAGGTCCATAAAAGCTGCAGGTGCATTGGTTAATCCAAAAGGCATGACGAAAAACTTAAAGTGACCATGATGAGTCTGAAACTCTATCTTTGATATGTCTTCTTCCTTTATTTTCAGTCGGTGATATCCAAATAGTAAGTAAATCTTTGAGAATTATCGGGATCCTCCCAACTGATCAAACAACTCATCAATTTGGGGCAAAAAGTACTTGCTCTTGATGATTAGTCGATTGAGCTGGCAGTAATTGACATAGAGTCTCAACGATCCATCATGTTTCTTCACAAATAGTATTGAAGCTCCCCAAGGTGACATACTTGGTTGAATAAATCCCTTTTCTAGTAGTTCATCCAATTGCTTCCTTAGTTTTACCTTCTCAATAGGTGCCATCTAGTATAAAGCAATAGAAACAGGCGCTGCTTCTAAAATTGGGTCGATGACAATTTGATTTCTTTATCAAGTGGAAGTCCAGGCAATTCATCTGGAAAAACATCTAGGAATTTGTCCACCACATGAATGTGAGAAGATGAGACATTCCTCTTCAATTCTCCCTTCGAAGCAAAGATCATTCCAAGACTGGTGAAATTCTTTCGTCCTCTAAAGCAAGCCTTTAGCATAGGGGCTGGCATCACTATCCCTGTCTTTGCTTGAAAATTGATAACTTTTCCATTCTTTGTGAACAAAGTGACACGTTTATAGTGGCAATCTACTATAGCCTGATATCTTGTTAACTAATCCATTCCTAGGATTACGTCAAACTCTGTCATGGTTATCACATACAAATCAACTGATAATTTATGTTCACCATATGACAATGCACACTAATTTACAAATCATGGAGGCTTCAGTTATTTCATCCATAGGTGTACTAAGGGTTAATGGTGAGCTACATGTTTCAATTTCTAGTTGTAGTATGGAAGTAAACAATATAGATATAAACGAATGAGTAGCACCGATATCAAATAATACATGAGCCCAAGAGTGAGATACATGAATCATACCATCTACAACAGAGTTGTTGACCTGTCTTGTTTGTCCAGTTGTGGTTGTAGCAACATAAGCCTATGCTGTTGCTTTCCCCTTATCATTATTTCCCTTCCCTCGATTTCCTTGGCTACTACTAGCATTATTATTCCTCCCATGAAATATGGCCTTTGATTTACAAAAACCTAGGGGGTCGGTTGAAAGTTCTAATTTGGATAGAAATTACACCCTGTGATCACTGCTAGTTATTGTACTGGGGTTGAACCCTCAAGATTGGGTTACTGAATGGCAAATTTTGTTAGGATGCTTCTCGGTTTTGATTCCGTCCTTACACAATAGAGCCAAAATAACTACCTTGTGGCCTTGGAATGAAAGATGGCTATGCAGGGCAATTAGGACAATTCCTTCTCAAGTGTCCAACTTGTCCACAGTTATGATAGGCATATGGTTGGAAGCGACCGCTACCTGAGGATCCACCACCAACACTTACTTCGCTATTCTAAGTTACTTGTCCTTGTGACCTTTCCTTTTTGCTCATCTTCTTCTAGCACCCACCAGAACCCTTATATTTTACATAGGAGTTATTCAACTCTAACTTTGCACGCTGAGCAAGCTACAAGTTTGTGAAATTCAGTCAATGGGATGGCAACTATTATTTGTCTGATTTTTGGCCTTAGGTTATTTCTAAACTTTTCGCGCCTCACCATGGGGTCCGATATAGTTCAAGGGTTATAACGAGACAATTTTATAAATCATGCTTAGTATTCAGCTACCGACATAACTCCTTGCACCAAATTTTTAAATTCCCATAGCACTACTTATCTATGACTCTAGGAAACATAAGTATTACAAAATATTGTGTCAAATTGATCCCAGGTGAGGTTTGGCACATCATAATCATCCTTTTGAAGATCCCACACCCTCAAATACATACATTGCAAAATTGACTTGGTATTCTTGTGGAATTATCAGGGCATCCAACTTTTTCTTGACAGCCTTAAGCCACTGCTTTGCCAAGGCAAGATTAGGTTCTTTGCTAAGTGTAGGGGTTTTTGCTTTATGAGCTCTTTCAGTAGATTTAGGTGATGTTGTATAGGGTCACAAGCCTCCGTAAGTCTCTACACATTTTGCAAAGCTTGAAGAATCTGTCCTAAGTTATTTACTTCTAGTGCAGTTGGTTGAGGCTGTGTTGCTCGTTGGGGTTGCTCAACTCCGAGAGCTTGTTCCAATGGTTTGAGTTGCTCAACTTTTTAAACATGTTGAACTAGTTGTGGCTGTGTAATAGGTTGGATTTGCTCGGTAAGTTGTGATTGTTTAGACGATTGCACTTGACGTCTTGACGACATATTTTATATTGACTGCAGAAGTTTAACTAGGATTAGTACCAACGATGATGACATTAACATTTAACTTTAAAACCATTTCAAAAAATTGATTTTTAAGATGGTGTTACACCCCTAGGTTAATTAAATCTAGGCTCTGATATCAAAATCTGTAATGCCCCTATATAGGGGTTAGCAGTAGTAAATAGATATAAATAAATTTAATTACAATATGAATTCAAAACAATAAAACATTGCCCATGGGTCTTTGAAATAAACAAAAAATAAGAATAAGCTTTAAATAACAAACTACAGTTATAGTGTAGCATCAAAAATAAAAATACAGTCATCATCATCATAGTACAATTCCTAGATAACATATAACCCAACACAGCCACTACTACAGTTTATTGAGTCTTACATGTTTTTGAAGGAGTTACAGTAAAACTAAGATCTTGCAACATGAGACTAGCAGTGTTGTCACCTACTTCTCGTCAGACAAGTTATACTAAACTCCACCTAAGGATGTAAATATAATAGGGATGAGCATCAACATGCCCAGTAGGATAAACCATTACTCACCTTTAGGTTTTTATCATTGCCACATTAAAGCATGCATGGTTAGTTAGTTCTCAACATCACTTATCAATATTATCATATTCAATTCTGGTGTATACCTTCTGATTATTTTTTCCAAGTTCCATACATATATATGTATAAATTAGTTTATGATTTAGTAATGCTCGTCAGTATCCATCGTGCAACAGAGTATCATATCATTCAACTTAATGAAACCCAAATGGTTGCACTTAATTACCCTACAATCGTTCCAAGGGCATCTAATGAGGGGACATCAAGCCCTAAATCATCACCAAGTCGATTCCTATACAGTGTGTTCTGAGACTTTTAACCCAAGGAAGCATCATCAATTTTACCTTTTAGGGTATTCGTGATTAAGGATGTAACTGCCGCCCTCTTCATGTTTTACCATACCTCTATAATCAACCATTATATATAGAGTTAGTTTTTCTAACCATGCTTTTCAATTTATAACAACATATGTCACATCAATTTATTCGTACAAGACGAGTTTATGTCATTGTCTTATAAGTGATATTCATATAATAGCAGTTTAACATACATATATATCTTGTAATAACCAATTTTAATTCCATAAAAATCTCACAGAAGATGAGTTATAGATTCCCTACCTCTTTGCAAAATATCCACTGATAATTTCTAACTTACATAATTAAGTCCACCACGTAAACTCCAAGTATTTTGTTTGTAACGCCCTCTTCCGGATGCCATAGATCTAGTTTCATTCATTTATAAATACTTTTAAGTTTAATAATAAACCATATGATTGAAACTCTATTTGGCAAAACATACCCAAGATCCATGTATACACATTATTATTATTTTTTTTACATCAATATAAAATACATTACCCAGTTATGATCATTCTTAAAATAGTTTATCACACTAAATATTAAATTCATAAAAATCACTTAGTTCAAAATCTGCTTACATAGTTCGACAGGTTGAACTTGAGACTTCGACAAGCCGAACTCAACCGGCAGGCTGAAGATCATCCATCGGCAGGCCACCCGAGGCTTTGCAAAATGGGATTTTAAAATTAATAAGATCGATTGGCTGATACTTTGCAATCGACAGGCCGATTATTTTCTTCGGCAGTCCGACCAATAATGGTCGGCAGGCCGAACTGTTAAAAAAAAATTGTTTAAAGACTAGTCTTAATGTTTCAAAAGCGGAAGATAATTGTTAAAACTATTAAGTTAAAATGTCATAACTCAAATCTTAAAAGTACGTCAAATAAACATATTCAAAATTGTAAACCATGGTTTATTTCATTAAAATTCCTTCTTTGGCTTTTTTCCATTTGCAATTCATCTTGCTTAGCTCACACGCCTTTCCTTACCCTCCACCTATTCCATTATCTTCTTACCCTTATCTGCAACATGACATAAAACTGAATAAGCTAATGCTTAGTAAGTGCATTTATATCTCACAACTTAAAACATTTTATGAACATCTTCATGTTAGACATGTATGCCCTCAAGAGTAAAAATGTAATTTGTTTTTGAAGACATTTTTATCAATAAAGAATTCATTTATTATATATATACCAAATCTTCTCCTCTTTACGTTCATATTTGTTGAATGTATGATAAGCAAACAATAGTCTGAGACTGTCGGTCTAAACTTTTAAGAATTGGGCATATGATGGACAGATTATGCAGAAGACACGATTCTTAAGGTGACGGTCTAAATCATAAGATCCGCAATCGAGGAAATAAAGTTGGGCACTTTATTCATGTAAAGATTGTTATATTGTCTATATCCCTATTGGGAGATGGTTTGTCTTGACCATCGGAGGTGGACTCCATAAATAGAAACATTGGCACGTGTCATAAGTGACGATGTGTTGGATCGGGACATAAAGTGAATTGATTTGGATTAATAATTCTGTCTTGGCAAATCGATTCACTTTAGACAATCATTGTATTGTATCTTAATCCTAAAATGAATAGTGAGCCCGTTATCTTGACTTGTGCCTTTTGATGTGCCAAAGGGTGACACCCATATCTTAATAGTGGTATGCATGCCGGTACGTTGGAGGCATGACTCTTGTTGACGTAGACCTATTATTCATAGATATGGAATCCATAGCTCCTCTTTAGGAGTAGTGATATCCTCTTCTATGCGTTATCCTGTAATTGGAAAACTGAAGCGCTCAACCATTTGGATACATAGGTGTAACCGAATGGTATACTGTCTTTGGATGGTAAGTTTTTTGATGGTGATATAATGGAACGTAAGATAAAAATAATCAAGAAGGTAAGACAGAACTTGTCCTTAAGCCGATTATGGATAATCCTATGGGGAAACGATACACTATGATATGTCATGGAGACTTAGCTATACGGGCTTCGTAATTCTATAGAGTTCGAGAGTCCAACTCCAAGCTTTTAGTGGAGTAGCGTTAGAGTTGATAATTATGAAATGTATATCTGGGATATTGGGTTTCATAATTATCGGGAACTTGAACTATATAGGTCCATTTGGTCCCCTTTGCTATCTCACAAAATCCTGTAACGATACGACATGTTTTTACAATAATTGGTGACTTATGTCGATTTATTAGATTGGTTGAAAATTTGGAAGAATCAAATAATTCATGTCTGTTTGTCGGTTGAATTAATTTTGTGAGCAAAATTAATTCAAGATAAACTTGTTAAATTATTGGGGTCAGATAATTCTTGTCTGTTTATCAGTTGATTTAATTTTGGATAAATTAAATCAAGATAAACTTGTAGAATTATTAGGAATCTATTTATTTTCTTAGAGATTATCTAGATAAAGTTGTTTTAATTAGATAACTTCTCTATTGGGTTATTTGAATTAAAACTGAG